>JARJCX010000225.1:0-242755 GCA_029282285.1 Mycena rebaudengoi
GCGGCACTTCCACCGACGGCGACTCGGACTCGAGGTCAGCCCAACCTTCCTACGTGCAGCGCAGCAACTTGAGGTCGCGGCTGGAATCGGTTTGGAGGAAGCCGCTCCTCTCGGGCCCAAAGGCGGTGACGGCACAACTGTTTATGGCATCGTCATACGAAGACATAAACCGCCCCACCATTAAACCTAATTTTTTTAAAAAACAGGCCCTGTTATTTCTCCGGCCTCCAGGGTACGTGATATCCCTAGTCTAGCCGCAAAGACAACTGCGATGCGAAGGTCAATGCTGCGATGCTGGTGCCAGCGATTTATATTCAGGGTTGAACAACTCATTCTAGTTCGATTTAACCGTTTAACCGGACAGGCGAGAATTCAGTTCAGTAGCAGCCCTTAGGCCAGTTATTATCCGGTTAAACGGAAGTCTGACGCCTAACCGTTGAACAGGCTTAATCAGCCTCCGCCTCCCACCCACCCGCCGCCGTCCTATTGGAATGGTTAAACTTGGTTTAGCCATTAATAACTGGAGATACGGGAAGTTACGGAGCGTACGCCTGATGGTAGCAAGGAGACAGAATTGGTACAAGTATCGAATGGTGGATGATGGATGTTCAAGGACGGAGCGAGGACACCCGGTTTGGACTTCTTTCTCGAGTCCTCTAGAGCTAACGTAGTGAGTGCGCAGAAAATGCAGAAGAATTTGAAAAATACTGTTGCGCGGCGAGATATTCGGACTGCGGAACAGCATCGCAGTGTCAGGAGGCAGGGTTGAGGTAGGTAGGTAGGTAGCATTACATGGCACGGTCCCGCTTAGGAACGTCGGGGCCAGGAGGTATCCCAGTGTACTCTAGATTTACAGGATTCTAAGTACACTCTTGTCCCTGACTTCCACCTATCCTCCAAGCCGAGCTCACGGACCAGTCTCCTCTCCCGCAGTAGAACCTGGTTGAAATATGAAAGCAAAAAAGAGTTAGTAAAGGAACGGACTTGTCTCAAACATCTAATCTGAACACAGGGGTTGCGTAGAACACCTCAAGGACTTCAAATGCAGATTTAGCCACGAGGCCAATTGATGCGCGCTCATAAACCATGGCTTTAAATAACTCAATGTCGTCGAGTTCAGCCTTGGAACGGTGTAAGGAAGGAACACAAATGAAAAGTTTTTCAAGGAAGACTATGTGATGCGACGCAGGCTAGCAGAGCATGTTCTGGAGTTTCAACTTCACTGTGGCAAAACCTACACACCCGTTGAATATACTTAGGATGAGTGTTTTGAAGAACAAAATAAAATCTCTGAAGCACATTTCTGAAGCGCCGTGAAGCGCCTCCAGAGGCGCTTCGGCGTTTCAGAAGTGTTTCGATTTAAAAGGGTTTCTCCCATGCTTTAATAAATTGTGAAGCGCTTTCGAAACCCTTGCGTGAAGCACATCTGAAACGCTTACTCTGACTGTCCCTAATAAAAAAAAATCTGAGGAAGCAAATGGCAAATGTGTTCATTTCTAGCATAGGAAGGTTCTTGATGATTTGAATTTGACAAGTGGTCAAAGTGCAAGAGAGAACAAGGGCCTCAGCAAAGTTTTAAACTCCGATGACAGCCCAATTCGATTTCCCGAGTTGTACCAGTCTGTAACCGCCAAAAGTGCTCGCCACATTTTTTGGATATTGGTTACAGACTGGTTACGAGTCTACCACCCTGCCATTTTGCGGTCAAACACACAAACAATCTTTGATCGGCACATCGTCCCGACCCCAAAATTTGTACAGCCGACGCTCAGAGGTCCCACTCGGATCCCTGAGTGCAAAATCCCGCGAAATATAGCTGCTTAGTCTGCTATTCCCAAGTGGCCAGCTTCCCAGCGCACGATAGTAGAGGGTTTGGGCGTCGGAACAGCGGCGCGCGCGTGTCTTGAGTTAAGCGTCATGACAGCTTGGCCAAAGAATCAGAGCAGCAAATACAAGTTGCCGCAAACTTGAAGCTGCAAATGAGACAAGTTGCCCAAGATCTTAAGTTGTAGTTGATTGAGATTCCCGGGGGCCAAGGTGTAAAAACTTTTTGCACACTATGTGTTAGGGTCTTGTATATAATTCTCAAGCAATTAAAAACCTGTTTGTAAACAATGTTTATAAACAGGCTGTTATAAACCTGTTTATAAACTATCACGATATATCGGGTAAAAACAGCTTTGGGTTTCGACCTCTGGGAAATTTGTACCTGGAGTCCACCGCTGACTCACAGCACATCCAACCAAGCTCGAAATTCTGCAATCTCATCCACAAACCCAATCTGAGGCCGTTACTCTGCCGCTAAAATTGCATCAATGTTAAGTATTATGTTTTTACATCGGGTAGCTCCATCATGTACCCCAATTCATCGCCAGATAGGTACTGGAGGTTGACTGGATGTCAAAAATATTTGCAAAATTTTGCGGGGATTGCCATCGGCCCGGGGTCCGAATATAATTAAAAACAGACCATCTCAACCAAACCAATTAAAAACTGGTTTATAAACAGCTGTTTATAAACCGGTATACATACAGGAATTACATACAAGACCCTACTATGTGTGCCATATCGTCACCGCGCAGGTGGCGCAACTTGCAGTAACACCATAACGCATGTCTCGCGCCCCCAGAACTCTCACCGAACCGCAAACGCGCACGCCGCTCGCAGAGGCCGGGACGGGGTTGAAAATGAAAATAAATAAAAAAGAAGGAAAGAAAATAACGGAAGAATATGTCTGCAATGCGGATTGTGGCGTTGAACCAGCCGTTTGTCTGTGCCATGGTCATAAGTAACGCAGGTATTGAATGAATGTAAAGGAATGGATAGAAGACGCAATACGTGGTTGAAAGCTATAAGGAGAAGGGAGGATGTGAGAAGGAAAGGAGGGACCCACCCAACTCGGCGCAAACACATCGCTGTTCTTCGCGGGCTTGGATTTGGGCGTCGTCGCCTCACCGACGGGCTTGCTGAAGCCGGGGGCGCCATCAATATGCGAAAAATGAGCTCGGTGATGGTAAGGGGATAATCGCGAGGGAGCAACGAGGGAGGAATGAAAAGAGTGCTATGAATTTAAAAGAAAAGCCACACGGTCGAGAAAGACCGTCGAGCCGAAGTCGACGTCGCCTGGTTGCCGACAAAATGGCCGAGGCGGTCCTACGTGAGGCGCTTGATCCACTTGGCGCCTGAGAAGGCGTTGAACGGAGTGTATGCGGCGAGCAAGAGGGCGCGGGTGTGGCGGACAAGTGGCGGGGAGAGGGTTGCGGGTTCCCACGGGCGGATCACGGAGTTTCACTGGGAGGCTTGGCATGCATGACGCGGGCCCAAAAGGCCGAGCCAAAGGGTATAAAAGGAGCCGGGCGGGTCCGCCGTCTTCGTAGAATCGCCTCTCCTTCATTTGCCTCTGTTTTTCCCAACACCTCTCAACTTATTAATCAACCATGTTCTTTGCACTCGCAATCACATCCTTCCTCTCCCTCTCTGGAGTTGTTTATGGAACTCCTCTGGCGAGTCAACGTCTTCCAAATCCATGTTCAATTATAGCTTACACACTTGTCGCGATTTTTCCTGCAGAAGCGGGCCGACGCCTCGAATGGACCCCTCCAGTGCACCGGCACCAACGGGTCGGGCAGTTGCACGCCCCTCAACTTCATCGATCTCGCAACGGGCACGACTAACGGGTGCACCGTCATTACGGCTCCTGTCGGCTCCGTCCTCACGATCGAATCGGACAACTGTCTCGGATTCCAGTGCGTTTGCGTTCCTTCTTGTGGGTGTACTTCGAGATACCGACGTATTAATATTATTCGCAGGGCCGCAAACTGTGGCTCGGCCGGCCAGGGTTCTGTGTTCCGGATTGACGGGAGTAATGAGAACGACCTCACGGACAAGACGATCGGAAGCATCTTCTGCCAGCGCAACGATGCGTAAAGTGATTTCGTAGGGTACATTTTGGCAGCTGTCATCCATTCGAAGTCGAGTCCGTGGTATTTTTGATATTTTCTCTCTGAAGAACACCAAATAAGTGTACGTACGAGATAATCACGCTTCATCCCCACTCGGCTGAAAAATGAGCTCGAAGTCAGGTTTGAAGCGGAAGGTGTGAATAATTAATCTGGGGTTCGCCGTTCGCAGCCAGAGATTGCATGATAACCTCAAAAACTTTTGCATAGAGTGGGGTACAACTATCTAGTGGAATGTGGGGTAGCACGGGGTGTGCAGCTGGACTCATTCGAGTGATGCTCGTTCGACTCGGGCCCGCCCTTGCCCTATGCATGGAGACGTTTTTTTCATGGTATCTCAAAGGACACACCAGTGCACGAAATCCTTTCCTTCATCTACCCTCCGCCGGAAAATCTTGCTCATAAAATTGTTTTCCTGTGGTTCAACCGCCTCCCGCAGATATAAATTACTGCATTCCAGGCTCGTATAAACCCAGGTACAAATGTAGACCAGAAAGGTGGTAGCACACGGTGTGCAGCCAGAATCAGTCGCGGAAACGAGGAAACGAGATTCCATGGTGTTTTCTCTTTCTTCTCTTGGCTGAGGAAGGAACTTGGCGAATTAGCGGCACGAGATAAGTATTGAGAGCAGGAGATGCGACATCCACACCATGAGAGCGTTGAGTTCTCGGAATTCGAAAGCGGGGACATTGATTTTAATCCGGCCTCCCGCAGACGGAAGTTGCTGCATGCCGGGCTCAATTTGAACACTTGAACACTTACCAAAAAATGAATAGGCAAAGTAAGGTCAGAGAGGCGGGGAGTAGCACGTGGTGTGCATCGAATATTGATGCCGTTCTGTAGAATACCATTGATCTTCTAAGGCGCTCGTTCGAATCGGGCCCCTGTCATTCTTTAATTGTGTGCTGCTTTTGATTTTTTAATTTTAGGCCAAGGAAAAACGAATTCCGAAAATATTATAATTTATCCACCAGGGGTATATTCCGCACAAATTTGGTTTCCTGGGGTTGAAAGACCTTCCTAGATAAAATCAAACTCAGAACTCTTACATAAAACCAGGGCAGATGGAAGGCAGAAAGGCGGGGTAGCACACAGTGTGCGGCAGGAATCAGTGTGGATGTGGTAATAAGCCATTCCTGCCAGCGCTCGTTCGACTGCCCCTGCCATTCTGTGCAGAGTAGATTCTTTTTCCTCTCTCTTCCTCTTCTTCTGTTGGGCGAGGGAGAACTTGGGAAATCAGTGGGATCGGAAATTCGAGAAGAGGGAATGGTCTGCACAGTGAGATGAGTTTTGAAGTATCGGATTCGAAGGTAGTGGGATATGGTTGAAAGTGTCAGGTTCAAAAGTCTCGCATAAAGCTACTGTATTATTTCAATCAATTCGACAGGGGGTGTGGCTGTGATGCAAATTTTCCAATTTTACGCGCCAAATTTTACGAAAATTTCGACAAACGAACCGGAATTTTCGTCAAAATCGAGCTTTTTTGCGCCTCTTCGACGCGTTTTGGCGTAACGAACGGCTGGGGCAGTTCGACAGATACCCCCTGACCCGTGACACAGCACCAATCGACAACCCCCCCTGTGACGCGTGACTGTCGAATTGATTGAAATAATACAGTAGGTGCAGAAGGAATGTAGAAAGGCGGTGTAGCACACGGTGTGCAGCAGGGGATCATTTGCGAGATGTTCCTTATAATCTTCCTGAAGGGACCCGTTCGACTTGGGACCCCGCCATCAGCCAGACTCACCATTCCTTTTTCATTCTAAAGGCCACAACGACACAGGAAATACTATACTCCTGGCTAAAAATCTTCTCCACATAATCGTTCTGCTTGTGGTTAAATCGCCTTTCGCAAACCGAAATTTCTGCATGACGGGCTCAAATGCTCTTGCATAAAACCAGGTACACAATACACTAATTAACTGTTGAGCGAAACGCTCAGATGGTGAGGTCAATTTCTCTGCCATTAAGACAGATTTTTTCCCGGATCTTTTTTTCAGACTATGGGGTTGTTCCGTGGCTACCTGAATGTGCCAAGGTTTGAGTGAATCGGTGCAGTTTCGGTGGAGAACGAGATGATTTTTTCTAATCAGCCAAATTGGCTGATTAACGTGAAAGCGAAACACTAGATCGAGATCTATTTGAAGCCCAGGCAGAGACTTTGGTGACTTGGGGTGTTCATATTCGAGCTCCAAGACGTCAAAATCCCCATCGACGATACAACTAAGGAACATCTGACTTCAACAATGGGGCACTTGACCTCGCTGAATTTACGGGTATGAGTCATGACTGAGTCAGATGGATGCTGAAATAAACACAGTTTTCCACAGTGTTACAGTGGCTATTTGTTCAATTCCTTTTGTTAATATGAGTTTAACATGGTGTAGAGTACTCCAAAATTGTCTTGGACCCAACGGGGGCGAACAAGGGGCAAAACAGCTAGTGTTTCGCTCTCACGTATCGTTTCGCTCAACAGTTAATTGCTGTACGTGCATGAAGGTGGGGTAGCACACGGTGTGCAGCAGAGATCGATATGGGGTGCATATTTGAGATATGATCTTCCTGAAGGCGCCCGTTCTACTGGGGCCCCCGCAATTCACGAAGTCCGATGCCTGTTTTTACTTACTTTATGTCAGGGGACACACCAATGCATGAAATGATACTTCATCAACTTCAGATTGGAAAATATTGCGCACAGAATTGGTTTGAATTTGAATCAAAATGTGCGGTTGAATCACCATTGGCAAGTTTCACCGCCGAGCGGGTTCAAAATTTGTTGTATAAAACTAGGGACACAATTAGAAGTGGAAGGTAGCACACAAGTAGCACACGGTGTGCAGCAAGAATCACTGCGAAGGACAATTGGCATCGGTCCTGGAAGCGCCCGTTCGACTCGAGCGTATGCTGGCTTGAATTTACCGATCAACTACGATACTCTATGGCACCGTCCTCAGCTTGGAGAGTTTTTTTGCGTCGAGGGCGCCTTCCCAGTTGAGCTTTGTAGCCGCGAATTGCGACATGAAGCCTCAAACCATAAATGCAACTCCACACGAATGCAAACGAACATATTGTCCAGGAAAACATTGAAACCGGGGTGGCCATATTGTGGAAGTTGCACTGCTGTTGGTATCTGGGGCTTGTTCAGAAGAAGGAAAACATACCTTGGTCCTTCACTGTCAAATTTGAAAGTAGTGGCAGGTGTCCGGAAAGAAAAAGAGGAATCCAGGAGAAATCTGGATTTACCTAGTCCGGAATTTGGTACAATGGAATCAGGAGCCTAGCGGTAGGTTTCTGTACAGTATAGTTATTAAATGTGTTTATTACCGAATAAATTAAGGTCGGCTACTACGGTCCGGGCACTGCATTGAAAGCTGCAGTGGCAGTGTATGGCGACTGTCATAGCCTAAGCGGTTTCCTATTGCCCATCTCGGTTCTGGGCTCGCAAGTCAAGCTTGACGGCGGGACAGTGGACGATTGGGCTCAGACTTTCACCACGAGGGTATCCCAGCAGAGGACCGATGGCCTACCAGGTATATCCTATCGCTCTTCGTGTAGGTGTGGGCTTATGCATATTATTGCGCTTAGCTCCCGCAAGCATGGAACAAATTACGCACATAACAATCCGTACCCACGTCAACAGCACGGTTACTTCGCCACCTGGCCCCCATCCACCGCCGCCCGAGTTCCCCACAGGATATGTCTCCCTCCCATCCTCACCACTGCGTGTGATGACCGTACCACGGATGCATCCCGAGGATCCTATGGGCCCACAAAGTGGTGTATCCCACCGTATATCACAGCATACACGGAAACATGACACCGAGGACTGTCAATACTTTGGGGAATCCGGTGCGTATTGAAACATCTTTCTGTTTCGTCCCTTATTTCCCGCATCTGAAGGAATGGACATCCTATACCGCCATTTTGTCACTTCCGCCCTGCATGATTCCGAGGAAAGATTCGCTAAACCGGCTTATATTCCCGGGACACGCGCCAAAATACTAGGCGGCCTATATGATTGGGCGGTCGATGTGTCCCCAGAGGCCAAACCCTTGCTTTGGCTGCACGGACCTGCAGGAGCTGGAAAATCTGTCATTGCGCAGGAATTTGCTGGACGGTGTCACAAAGATAGCCGGCTCGGTGCATCATTTTTCTTCAAACGTGGGCACCCACAGCAAGGAAAATGGCATGGCATGCTCGCGACAATCGCGTTTCAGCTCGCCATCTTCTCGCCAAATCTTCGTGCTGTGATACAACAAACAATGGAGGCCGACAAACTTTTGCTTGGGCGAGCACTATCCGACCAGTTCACCAGGCTGTTTGTCCCCGTGCTTCGACAGATTCCTCCGCGCCAACAACCTCTAGTCATCGTGATTGATGGCTTGGATGAGTGTGAGGATTATCGCATTCAGGCCCAAGTACTTCGACTGTTGACTGGAGCCATCCGGGACCAACGACTATCTATTCGCCTCCTCATTGTCAGCCGTCCCGAGCCGCAGCTCCGGAATATCATGGCCAACACACTCAATATATGCAGGCGTATAGACCTCTCCACAGACCACTTTGTAGACGAAGACATCCGAAAGTATTTTTCCCGCGAATTCGCTCGTATTCGCGAAGAACGTACCGCCTGGGGACTCATTCCGGAAACCCCATGGCCTTCGCAATCGGCGCTTGACCACCTGGTTAAAATATCGTCAGCGGTTTTCATCTACGCGTCCACTGTCATACGATTCGTGGACGATGGATACTTCCATCCAAACGATCATCTGGAAAGCGTACTACGACTTGACCCGCAAAGCACGGTGCCCCTGGATGATTTGTATACCGAGATCCTCTCATCTGCCTCCCACAACCCCCTACTTCTCCGCGTTCTACATGCTGCACTGGGCCGGCACTCGCTTCGACTTCGACTGGTTCCAGAGGAGATTGACCTCCTCCTTGTGCTCTCTCCAGGCTCGGCCCGGCTTTGCTTGCGCAGCTTGCACTCAGTCTTGCACATTCCAGCTCCTCAAACGCGGTATCTGCATCGCCAGAGAGGTGTGGATGTCCTCCATGCATCACTGCGCGATTATCTCTGGGATATTGACAGATCTGGGGCCCTATGTGTGGCGCTTCCTTCCCTTGACTCAGCTTTGGCTCACCACGCGGCCTGTATTTTGGCTTCACCTTTCAAGGAGCGGCCTTCTCCGCAACAGAGGTGGCTTTATATCACTTCGTTGAGGCCCCGCCTGGTTGCAGAGTACCAGCCCCCATCCCCAGTCACCCCACCTGCTGAAATGACCAATCATCACCAAGCGGCTTCCACCCTTCCGCGACCGCGAGGAAGGCCCGGTAGCACATGGTGTGCATCGAAACTGGGATAAACCGCTCTGACTGATGTGTATGCAAATCCGAAGGCGTCTGTTCGATTCGGGCCCCCGCCATCGCCTTCTTATTTTTGGTTATACCCTCTCTTTGTTTTATTTCCGCCAAGTGCGCGCAGATATGCACCGCAGGACAGGGCTTGTCCCCGTTGGGCTCAAATTGTGCTCCATTGATTTTGACGGTGGATCGAAGAGGCATATTGCATAAAGATTACGGGGCGGGGTCGCGACCTTTGCTATGAAACGAGGTCGAAATGGACAGCAACAAGGCGGGGTAGCACACGGCGTTCATCGGAGATGGTTCAGAGGTGTTGAGCTGTAAAATCGAAGGCACTCAGTGATATGTTGGATCAGCGAGAATCGTGCACAAACCGCGCAGCTCAAGCACACACCATCGTAATGTAAAATCATACGTTCCAGTCGTTACTACATTTAACGCGTACTTACTTGCTTGCCTACTTGCGCTGAAGTTTCCTGAATGCCAACCCACAGCTGGTGCTCGTGTTTGCGGTTCTTCTTCTTCTTGCACTCCAGAAGCCTGTGCATGAGCGACGAGAGCCTGCCAAATGGTCAACAACCCCTCCATCCTGTATACCTCTGCTTCAGGCCACTTTCATTCTCTATGTGGATTCTTCATTAGATCTGACTCGCACTCCAGTGTCCACACCACTCTTGAAGGCATCGCATTTTCGGCTGTTCAATCCCAGGTATGTAATAAAGTTCAATTTGGACCGACTCCCGACTTTCTACTCGCTATATTCCTTCACTGACTATTTAATAAATCGTTAGATTCATTCACAACGCTAGATTCGTAACCAGTCGATCACAACGCGACGTTCACACCGGATCTATTCGAGTTTACACCAATTTCAGATCTGCAGAGAACATAATATTTCCCTCTGTCTTCAAGTGCGAAGCATGTCATAATCCTAACCCCTGAGTTCTTGCAGAATACATCCTGGCCATGCTTGAATAGCTGCGTTGGACGTCTCAACCGCGCGCTCCTACCGCCGTAGGCCGCTTTTGTGCTGTTCGTTCCCTGAGTCTTGCTGTCCTTTGAATTCTCTCTTGACTGGCGGCACTCTACTATTCATTCGACTCGACCAAGACTCGACTTGGAAGATTCGGCTCTTCGGGCCGTGAGGCGCAGGCGGTTCGCGTGATCCGATGGCGCGTCTCCCGACCAACGCTCTTGTCGCACTGCTCAAAGTGCACCTCTACGTGCCCCTAGAGGGTTTGTCGTCTTTGCTCAACCGACAGACTACAGCCCCTTCCCCCCACATGACCTTCGGGACTCTAACCCCGCCACTCGCATGTCCAGTCTCCCGCTCGCCGTGCCATCAGGCGTACAGCCCCTCGTGCCATGGTGCCCGACGACGGCCTGCACGCGGCGGCCAAGCCCGCGCTGCCAGAGCCGACAGTCATCGCCGAGCACACCGGCATTGTGAGCTCCGGCAAGGCGAGCTTGCGAGCCAGCCTGAGTGGTAGACAAGGTAGCGCGGGAGACACGGAGGAGCGCTCCCGGTCTTTCCCGCTTCTTCGTCACACTTGTGACATCTCTTTTCTGCTCGCGACGCTCACCATCTTGACGCTGCTGAGCTCGCTCGCCGTTTTTTTCGGTCCATCCAGCCTCAGTACTCTTCCTAGTACTTCAGTCAGTCTCTCTCTGGCATTCTCAAGTCGAATCACTCTTTTCTGGGCTCGATGGACACGTCTCCTTTTGGATGTCGACTTGTCACACTGTCGACTTTCCTCTTTTCGGCAACAAACTTAGCTTGAGACTGCGTCGCCGCCAAGAAAACTGTTTCTGTGAGATGTGACCTCAAGCTAAGTTGATTCCTTTATTCTTTCTCCTTTTCATTTGTTCGCAAAGGCTCGGGTGGTCCCCGAGCATTATTTCTTTCTTCCTTGCCGCGTGCGAACCGCTTTTGCGTGTCATCTCCGTAACCGAGAGATGGTTCGGCCACTATCCCATCCCTTTCCTTTCATCCTCTTATATTGCTGGGTGCGCCGGGTCGTTGCACCAAGATTTTGCCGTGGGTTGGAGGTTGTCCGGAACGATCTGTCTGGAGTACAGGCTCCAGAGGGACCGGGGGAGCTGTCAGCCCGTCGCTGGAATCCCTTCCTTTCATCCTATATATCGGGCATCTCGTTGATGCTTAATCTCTCCCACCACAACTCTGTTCAGTTCGATCTCAGTGATCCATGGGGACGGGATAGTCTTCCTCATCCGTTAATTCTGCGGTTCTTCTGCATAAACTTCTGTCCATCTCCGCCCCGCTCCTTTTGGGGGATTTCGGTTGTCTTCGATTCGCCCTCAAGCGAGCCTTCAGCTCTTGGGAGCGGTGCTCCATTGTGGTGTTTCCGGGCTTCATCTCGTCTTCCCAAAGTCCCGGGAGCGCCACTGCGTACATGAAATTGACATCCTCTTGTTCCAGAACCCTTCGTCAAGACTTCCTCCGTTCCGAGGCATTCTCTCGCACATCCCGTCGTTGCGAGAGAGCCTTGCGTTCTGGATCGAGACGCGAAGCGGATCCGCTTGATCCTTCGCAGGTTGCCAATTTCATTGCCAAACCTAGCTTCTCACAATCTTTGCCTCACTGTCACCTTCGCTCTGACATTGTTCTGTCTTCGCTCGTTCTGTACCTTCACTCCTCCAGTACCTATCCTCTAGCTACTCTCGAGGTCGACCTAGCTACCTTGTCGGCTAGTCGAGCAGGATCGGCTCCTCTCCGTCCGTGTTCCTGCTCCCTCGCACTCTCCTTTCCTCATCATACCACCCATTTTGCTCACACCTATCCACCCCAGATCGCCAACGTCTCCCGCATAATGAAAGCCGCCGTGTCCCCCGTCATGCAGGACCTCTTATCCGCCAAAAGGCGATTCAAATTACTGGTGCAACCCGCTCGATGTGTGCTAGTTGTTACCTATGCATGGTGTCCCATCCGCTTCCATTCTCTCTATTTATTTTACTCTTCCCGTTTCTCCGCTTGGCACTTTCTTCCCTGTGCCCTGCTTTTTACCCCGCTTACAGGCGCAACTCCATTGATATCACATCCGCCTGTAGCACTCTGCCCATGTCCTCTGATCTTTGTAGACTAGCGCCACTCTACGTCGCCCACGCCATCTTGCGCCCCTCCTCTTTCCACAATTTGTCCACAATTTGAGTTCATCTCATTCACTTTCCGCGTACATGGGGGCCACCCACCGGGCAGCCCCACCACACCTCATGCGCGGAACAGGAGATCAGGTGTGCCACCGAGGTTCCCTTCCACATTTCTTTCTTGGGTCTTCTATTTTTCATTTTTCATTCTGACAATTCTGGTTCCTTTAGAACAACCCGCCCTGATATCGAAAAAGCACACAGGGGAACGCTAAGGGGAAGAAGTTGGGTCTCGAAGTGGATTTTTTGGTGCGTGCGTGATATTTTATTGCTTTATTTACAAGCGGGTTCTTTTTTTTCTCCGGCCGGCTGTGTCGCTTGTGCTGGTTATTTTGATTTATGACCCATCTACCCGGCCTTCTGCGTCAGCGCTCACCTTCCCTCCGATTATTTTCGCCAACTCATTCTGGATCCTTCACTTTTGCCTTCCAATTGATGCTCTCCTTTGTGTCTTCCCTCTCACTTTCCCCCGACAACGCGAGAAATTGTGGTGCAGCAAAGAGCTCTGAGCAAGCCGCCAGTCGCGGTTGTATCCGGTGCCAGGCCTCTATCTTTTTCCTCCAGCCACGCGCGACAACTTGGGACGGGGCATCTCGCACGGCAGAAAGACTCCGCCGTCCCCAGCCCGAGCTGGCCCGCCGGCGCTCTCCCGTCCTATTTTCACAATGCGGCGGACGCCACGCTTGCGATGCGTCCCTGATACAATGCACATGCACTTGTGAAGATTCCTTCCCTGGAACCGTGGTGCGCCTACCACTGCGTAACCATAAGCGGGCTCTCAAAAGTACAATCAAACCAATTACTGTCAGCCCATCTGACATTCGAAATATGTTCGACGAGTTCGTCAGGAATGAGTTGGCGTATCTGTTACGCGGACACCGGTGCGCTACATACATACGCTCTGAGTCTGCGCGAATACGGGACTGAGAGGACCCTCGATACCCGCCAATGGCGAGGATGAGTGCGCAGTACATACTGATCGACGAAGATGTCGTGCCCGACCTGGCCACTTAACGCCAGCCCCGCCCGTACGCGATCCAGTTGCGGGGCCTCTCCGCGCTGTACGCTCCGCTCCCGCGCCCTAGGGAGCAAACCCCGCCCCGCCATCCGCGCACCCAACTACTCTGGACCGCGTGGAGCCGCCCTCCTCCAATTCCTCTTACCCCTCTGCGCACCACCCACACCCACCGCCCTGCACGCCGTTGTTGCTCACGCACTGCTTACCCCCCCCCTGCCCGCCGCATCCTACATCGCGGATCCCCATATGCGTGCGCGCATCTGGGTGTGCTCAGCTGAGAACGGGACGACGGGAACGCTGTACACAGAAGTGTGCGGGCATGGGTGAGTCGCCTGTTTGCGGGTCCTTTTCCTTCTTCCTCTTCCCGTCTCGCTTTCTCCTTCTCGTTTTTCTGTTCTGTCGTTCCTTATTCCCTTTTTTCTACCTCTTCCCTCTTCCACTATCGTCGGCGGGGTGTGCGCTTACGCCCTCCTTTTCCTTTCGTTCCTTCCTCGTGCTTCTTCCTATTTTCTTCTCTTTCGTGTCGCGATGCGCCGCCTGCTTTGTTTTGCTTTCCTTGTTCTTGTTTTTATTATTTTCTTTTCCACCCCGCCCTGTGGCAATTTCCTTCTTTTTTCTTTGGGCGTGATTCTTCTTTTTCTCTCGCTCGCTCGCTTTGCGCGTTTTCGGGTCCTTTCGTTCGTCGTTGGCGAACAAGACCCTATCTCTCGGCGGCGGTGCGGATGTTTATTATCCGCCTGACATGCGCTCATAGAGGTAGGCGCGTGAGATGGGGTGGAAGTACAGACGCGTTGGAGACGCAGACATGGCTGTTGGGGTGGCGTGCATGCGCTGTGCGCGTTGTCGGAATCCACCACCCCATGTTGTGAGGCGTGCGCGGACTCCGTGCTCCCTTCCCTCCTGGTGCGCCCGCTTTCCCTTTTTTACCCCTTCCCTTTCTCCCGCTATTTTTTCCTTCGTCCCACCGGCCTCTCGCCATTTTCAAATACCACCTCCTGGCCTTTTTTTTCGAACATGCCCCACCTCGTCGGCGGTACGGACATCACATAATCGTCCTCCTCTGCGTCCGTGTGGCACGGGAGAGGTGAATCGCGGTGGGGAGGAAGCAGCGGGATCTGGTGTTGTCGTTCAGCACTTTTATATGAAACTCCCATTCCTCCATACCCGTTCCATTCCTATTCATTCATCACCTTGATAATCCCTCCCTCGATTTGCCTTCTTCCCGTAATTACGAATTAATATTATTACCTTGTACGAGCGCGGCCATGTTCGTTCGTTCGTTCGGTCATGTCGTGCTCATTCCATTCTCACCTCGGGACCTGGTCATCGGATTTTTTATCCTCTTAAAGCTGAGCGCCCGGAGCAATGCTCTACTTTCCATCGCCGCATACCAACTCATCGCGGCAATTTGAACAGTCTTGAGTGGGTGAGTTGTGTTTTCGTTCTTGTCGTCCGCCGCGCATGTGCGGATGGGTCTTTCGCTCCACAGCGGATTAAGTCCTTCGCTTTTCTCAGGGAATCTGGCTTCACTCAGGGGGCGCCCTGTCGCGATCATTCGGAACTGGCTTTACCCTGCAGTGTTTGAAAGTAAATTAATTGTTCGTCCTCCTCCATCACACCATATGAGCAGCGTGTATCCAACTCCGCCAGAATCACATTCAGCCTTTGTGGAGCTTGTCGTCCTCAACCCGTATTGAGAAAACATGCAATAAGAATAAGGCGGGGGGGTTTGAATCCCCCCGAAGGCATGTGAATAATTGCCGATTTTCTTCCCTGTTAGAGAAAGAGAAAAAAGATGCAAGGCATACAGGTTGAACAGAATGAGATGAAGGCTTCGTAGTCGTCTCCGAATATGTTGCTTATACGAGCAAGGCGAGGGTTTAATTCGTGTCCCTCAAGAGGCATGAATTGCTGGAAGGGTTGAATTTTGTTTTGTCCAGCAGAAAAAAAGAGGAGGATAAAAGAGATTGAATAGAGTAGAAATAAGCCTTCGTTGACCACGGCGGTCGTCCTCCACGCCGTATATGTCGAAATAGATTTACGATACGATGAGATGGAGCCGGGGGTTCGAATCCCCCCAAAGGCATCATATTAGAAAAAGACGTCGGGCCGTGGAGATCCTCCTATATTAATACAGAGGGGAAGTGCAATCCACTGCTGGAACACGGCGCTGGATTCCTTCATTTTTCTTGTGAACGAGATTGTGATGCTGGGAAACGGAGTAGAATAAATAGAGGTTCCACAGTGATTGTGGGCTTTTCTATTGTGACAAGACATCCTCGTTTTCTGGTGGGAGAATCTATTGTGATAAATACAAGTTCCTGAGAGCAAGAATTTAAGCCTTCGTACTAGGCAGACCTGAGTGGTCGGCCAGTACATGTACAAATACATCAAGCACAAGTTAGGTAGACCGGTAACCGATCTCTCGTATGAAGACAATCGTTCATGGAGACAAGATAGACTGCAATTAGCAGTGGGATTTGGAGGAGAGGATTTGTTCCTGCGGAACTGATGGCGTCCCTTCGGGACGTGAACGAGACGTTTGTGTGTGTGTGTGGGGGGGGGTTTTGGCCGTGCCCGGCCGATTTGGTTTCTACGACGCGGCGGGAAATGCGCCGGGAGAAAACAAGATGAGACGGAACGGAACGGGCACGGCACGGCAAACCCCGTACGCAAGGGCCACCAGGGTCTGATGCGAGACCTGAAGCAACCCCCAATAGAGCGAAGCTCCAAGAGCAACGCTCGCGCGAGGGCGAGAAGGGCGGGCCCAAGGGCCCGAGACCCCCACACACAGAGCTGAGAGACAGGACTTTATATACACAGTGATGAGATGTAATTAGACATGAGATGGTAAACTAATCCCCGATGTGAAGAGACTCGACGTCGGATGGGTGGCTATGGGCAGCTGCGAACTCTCGGATGCGTGCGTCCCAAGCACGAGTAATAGCCAGGGGAAGGATTTTTTCGAGACGACGCCAATAAATAAGAAAACACAATGAGGACCAACCACCCAGCTTCATGATGATCTCGGGTGCGACGCCGGCGCAGAGGAGTTCGAGGGATCCGCCGATCCGATAACTGTGACCAAAAACCAAGTCCAAGGATGCGGACCGGAAAACGACAGACGAGGAGCGTAAGAAGAGATCTTTGTTTAGGTTACGCCATCCGGACGAGGAACGAAAGGAGAAAAGGGGGGTGTCGGCGGGAGGAGAATGATTAATCCGAGTGTGGTTGTCCCAAGCCTGGACAGGGCACAAATCCACGTCAACGCCGAGGACAGCAGTGAGCAGGCATTCCCCACCCAAAGTTGCCGTTGTCTTGGTCCAGACCAAATGGATAGAAAGGACCGTGCGCTGATTAACGACGGAACGGGAGATGCGGGTCGCGCGGCATGTGTCACGCAGTGTCGAGAACTTGGCAGTGCTACGAATGAGCAGCTCGCCCAGGCGGCGACAACCCCAGAATGCCGAGAGGGCTGCTGACCATGCCGCGGCACCGAACGGGGAGTCAAGGTCGAGAGAGGTGCGGAGGGCGCGGAGATGGGCAGGGGTGATCGGACCACGGGGAGGACGCTTGAAAGAGATACCGGCCTTGTCTGCCGATTTTTTGAGCGCCGGTAGCCAGCCCTCGTCGCCATGCCAAGGCGCATCATTGAAGATGTGCCACAAACGCAGCCCGTTAAGCCAGTTGCGAATTGCGCCGCCCGAGCAGGTGCCGACGGCCTCGGCGACGAATGCTGAGAGAAGGAAGCGATCGGCGGGCATGCGAGCAGACTCGCTGATGGACTCCCGGTCGCAAAATTGATGAAATCGCAAGAGGCCAGCGGCGTAGGTCTCCCGTGTCTCGGGTACGTGCGCCAACAGCAAGGTCTCAAAAACCCGCCGTTGTAGCGAGAGCGTGACGCCGGCATCTTGCATGGCGGAGTGGGCGGCTGCAGAAAAGGGTGACGTCCACAGAAGAATGCGACGGTCCGCCGGGACATGGGGCCGGAAGGCGCTGGGCGCGAGCTCGTTGTGTGCCGCGGGGCGGCGCGCCTTCTTGTGCGGAAGGGAAGTTGCCGCTGCCCGACGCACATCGAGGAGTGCGGTGTGCGGATCAAGATCCCGCGATGACGAGGAGATGCGCCCGTCGTCGAAGGTCGTCGGCGCCGACACCGGCGCCATATTGGCGATGTCGGCGAGCACAGATCGGGCCGGGGGCGCGAGCGGAGGCGAGGAGGACGTGATGTGTAGTTTGGGCTGTGTGGCTGGCAAGAACGATAACGGCCCGAGATCAGGAATGGTGGCGCGCGGGACACTGCAAGACGTCAATCAACGTGGATCAGCACACAGGCTCAAGCGCGACGTACGAGATGAACGGAGAGGACGGAAGCGAGCGCATGCCGCGAGGGAGGTGTGAAGACGCAGATGAGACACTGAAACAAAATTAGATGGTATACTCGCAATTGTCATGCGACGCACGATGAAAAAGGCAGATGTGAAGGAGCCAGCGGGTCAATGGGCCGCGCGGAAAAAGGGAATGCTTCCAACGGCGCTAATGCTATGGGGGAACTTGATGAGGCGGACGACAATGGGAACGGTCCGATGTCCGCTAGTGGGAGTGGCGATGAACGATCAGACGCGAAGAGGGGTAAAGGTGGCGGGCGTAGTGGCAGGAATAGAGATGTGGAAGATAACTCCAAGAAGAACGAAGAGGATAGCGGCGGCACAACGGTGAGCGGGAGAAAGGCGTCTCCCCGCTCAAGGTGCCACGTCATCGCTGGCATCGAAGATGTCGCGGAGGTCGTCGGGAAGTTTGAATCGTCGCTCCAGACGGTCGCGGGGAAGGAGGCGAGGGGAGGGAACACCGCGGGAAGGCGCGTCGGCGATGTTTAGAGCAGAAGGAACGTACGCGATCTTGGGAGTGATCATGTGACCCGCCAAGATCGCGTAAGCACGTCGGGCGCAGAGGTTTATGTCGACGTTGGGACTGCGGCCCTTCGTATGAGCACCAATAGCACCCTTGTTATCGCTATGAATGAGGATGTGTATGTCATGATAACCCAACTGGACGAGGAAGAGGAGGAGGATTTCAACGGCGACGGCCTCAAGCCAGCAAATGTCAAGGCCGCGACGCTTCCAGTCGGGGCGAAGCGGGAGCGCGTACCAGCGGTCGCCGATGACGATACCGACGCCCCAAGAGGTGCTCGCGTCGACGTAAATGCCAAAGTCGCGCAGCGGCCCGAGAGGACGAAGTTGGCGGTAAAGGGTGGTGTCCGCGAGTTTCGCCGCCCACCAACGCAATGTGCCCACGGCGGAATTTGAGAGTCTGTGCAGGACGAACGGGTTCCCTTTGAAGGGCCTCATAGCATTAGAGAATACCGCGAGCCGTGACGCGCCGTCCGGGTAGGCAAAACACAGTGAGCAGAGAGAGCCGTGGATCTCCTGCAACTCAAGCAGCGAAATGCCGTGAGATGTGCCAGCAGCTAGGAAGGCTTGAATATGGGCTGCGTTCTTCTCGCGCTTCGCGGCAGGTACAGAAACGCGACGCTGGACCAAATCCCACGAAAAACCGAGGAAGACCGGTGATTCCAAGAACTCCGTGCCGGTCTTGATGGGATGCCACGGAGTACGGAGAGGAAGGATGGGCTCGACGACGGACTGGCGGTCGAAACGATACAGGAAAGGGCCCGAGGAGGCAGGTCCGGCGCCGTTCGGGAAGCGGAAGATACACAGGTCGTCCTCGTACTTGAGCGGTAGGACGTCTTCACCCATTTCTGCCTTCCAGATGTCGACCATGGCGTTGCAGATTTCTCCGGCATTTCCACTAGCCGAGGCCGCGCCGAAAGGATGGCAATGGTCCAAATAAAAGCCGCCGTCGTAGCATACGACCAGGAATGGTTTGTGAGCGGGTAAGACGGGACAAGTCCGATGAAATGATTTGATGTCGAAAGCGCACGCCTGGGCGCCTTCAGGCGCAGCTGCGACCTGAATGGGCATGAGCAAGGGCATGAGAAGAGGCCGAAGGTGACGAGATGAGAAGGGCCCGAGGAAACATAAAGATAGGAAGAGAGGTGCCGAAGCACAAGACCGAAACGAGCACCCGCAAACAAATGCAGACACGAGAACGAGATGGGCACATGCGCTTGAACGCAGAGGTGCAAGACGAGACAAGATGGGCGCCGAAGCGCAAAGATGAGATGAGATGAGCGCGTGCAAGGGTGCAGGGGCGCGAGATGAGATGGGCGCCGAAGCGCAAAGATGAGATGAGATGAGATGAGCGCGTGCAAGGATGCAGGGGCGCGAGATGAGATGAGCGCCGAAGCGCAAAGATGAGATGAGATGGGCGCGTGCAAGGGTGCAGGGGCGCAAGATGAGATGGGCGCCGAAGCGCAAAGATGAGATGAGCGCGTGCATGAATGCAGAGGCGCCAGATGAGATGAGATGGGCGCCGAAGCGCAAGAGCAAGATGGCCGCAGTCGAGACGTTGGCATAAAAAGGCGGGTGCAGCCCGAACGAAAATGGAGGGGGGAAATCAAGACCGTAAATAAGAACTCACCACTTCGGCCATCCTATGCGGCATATCGAATCGCGTGGGGAAATCTTCCTTATTGACGAACTCATTGACTGCCGGTGTATTCGAACGGTCGTCCCCTTTCGATAAATTGCGACAGACACGCTTCTTGGGAGCAATGCCCGGGCCCTGATCTTGTACCGAAACGATGAGCGGAGATGAATAGAATGGGCCTCGGCAGATGATCTCCATATCAGTACGCGTGAACGGGCCGGACATCCTGCCAGCTGCGAGTTCAGAGGTCAAATATTCCAACACTGCGGCACGTTCGGTGATCGCAGTCTGGTGGTTGGGAAGGATGATCGTAGATGTTAGAATAGGCATGCGACCAAGAGGAAACCCGAAGCGTAGTTTGTGGGGAAGCTGAGGATAGTGTTGTAGAAGATCGTGCTTCCGTAGGAGGTGTTCGAACGCGTCAGCGTCATAAGGCTGAACGACGTGGTCCAACAGACGAGGCAAAGTGCCTTCCGAGCCTGGCAATATAGGGCGGTCATGCATGTAAGGCAGCAAGTCAGGATAATGCAGTATAGGTTGTGCGGGGAATAGTGTGTGGTCAAGACAGAAGGGCGCCTCGAGCCCCTCATCACGGAACGAGGACGCCGTCTCGCACACGACGACAGGTGCCGTTGCGGGAGAGGGCGGGGTGACTGCCTCCACAGAAGGAGCAGACGTGAAGGCGCTCAGGGTTGTGCTCCCCGGCGCACTCCCGTCCCACGTTGAAGACGATACACAAGGTTCTGGGCTGTTGGCCGCGAAACGGTGCTGTGGTACGAAGGTCCTTTTCGACGCTTTTGCAAAAATGGGGGGCACCGTCCCGAAAGGACTTCGAATCGGACGGGTGGTTGCGCGCGGAATGCGGCCCCGCGCAGATTAGACAAGCAGGAGCGCGATCATAGGCTGCGGAAGCATCGCGAGCCGGTGGCCCATTGCGAGGCTGCTTGGGCGGAGCAGGATTAGCGTCCCCGTCAGCAGCACGCTTGGGTGCAGGAGTGGAAGGAGGAGGGAGAGAGGCATCAACGGGGGCGTTCTGAGAAGCAAACCGGTCGTGCGTCTGGAAGGCGACGTCGACGCGCGACTCGTACATAGCGAGGCTGAACAATCCCTCGTCGAAAATGTCCTGGCGCAAGCTGCGTTCGATGGAATACCAAACACTGATTTCGCGGAAACGACGAAGGTTTGCGAAAAAGCGGACATGGAGCTCGTACTCGGTGTCAAAGTTACCACGTGGGTTAGCCGGGTCAGGCGCTGCGCACAGCTGCTGGAAAGCAGAGAGGAGGTTCTGCGAGGCCTGACGCCAGTCATCCGTCGAGGGGATGGAATCAGCACCCAATTTCTTGGTCAGTTTCCCCACGTCGACGACCTGGATTTTTTCGGGCGTGATCAGGGCAGAAGTCTGCTCTGCACGAACCCAATCCTTGGGGACGTTATGCGGCGCGCTCATCGCGTCACGCAAATTCTGGTCCGTCCACCAGTGAAGGGGAAAATGAATTTTGTGGGAAAGAGACATAAGGAAGATGGAAGGAATTTGAGCCGAGGAAGTGAGAGACGCCGAAATGGCGTGTGGATTCTGCATGCGCAATGTCCCCAAAATAGGACGATTGGCCTTGAGCTTCTCTTGCTCTTTATCAGCGCGCTCCTTCTCGCGCTTGGCCTTCTCATCAGCCTCAGCGCGCGCGATCCGGAGACGCTCGGTGGCGATATACATGATCATGGAAGGAGGGAGGGGTCCAACCGCATCACAAAGCTCGCGAGACGAGACCAACAGCTCCTTCTCTTCGTCGGAGTATTCGAAAAAAGGCCGCAAAGGCAAGCCCACATCAAGGAGCGCCAACGACGTACCAGCCTGTACGGCAGCTTCATACTTGCGAGTATAGCCGATGCTAACGGAGTTGGTGGCCGCGACGGTACAGTTGCGGGTGTTCTTTTCTTTAAGGTCCATGTTGGGGAGGGCAGGAATATCAGCAGGACGCGTGGTGTGAGCTTCGAAGTCAAAGGTAGCCGGCAGAGGGAGCGGAAGACCGGAACGAGATGTGGTAGACATGTCTGATGCTGAGGAATGCAGAAAAAAGGAGCTTGAAGGCGAGGACGAGCGTGAAAAGAGCTAAGAGTTTTGCGCGGTAGACGAGCTAAGGCAAGACGCGTTGACAGCTGATGACAAATCCGTATCTAATCTTATCTACCTTGTCTTACACTCAGGCCGGCTCGCAAGCTCGCCTTGCCTGAGCTGGCAAGACCGGTCGATCTGGTTTAAATCCTTAGGAGGCCCGATCAGAGCCAGAATCAGTCACGTTTTTGGCACGTGCATCTCACGAATGAAGGAAAGAAGAGCGCATTCCCGTCATACTATGAACGGATAATTCGTATAAAAATTGGAGATGACTCAATTTGAGCCTATAGAACTGGGGAACTGGGTATAATCGTTTAAATATGCATCCTCCGAGTTCACTCGGCCAAATTACTGCAAATCTGCGTTTCCGATATGTGGACCAGTTAACGGGCTGAATTTCTGGTGCCAATTGAGGATTTGAGACCATTGGAGGTCGTTTAGGTGCTAATTATATTCTTCTTATAGCGTTATTATCGGGTTTGCACTTGTCGATGATTTTTCTGTGATCAAAACGTGACTGATCAGGGCTCCCGAGAATTCATTGTTATTCAAACCCAGATCGACCGGTCTCTGTAGAACGATTGTCTTCATAGGAGAGATCGGTCACCGGTCTATAAGTTGGGTAGACAACAGGAAGGCCGGTGTTTGGTTCCCCAGAATGCATATTGCTCCACTTGACAGCATATTCTTATTTTCACCGTGAGGCTAGAGAGAAACATGGAGTTCAAACGAAACCTTCGTGGAACTTCCCTGCGAGTTTTCTTTCACCCACGGGCTAGTGAGATGGTCATAAATCCAGGCTGACTAAAATTGTATCAAGCCTGCATGGCCACGGTGGCTACCCTAAATCGGTAGCGAAAAGCGTGCAATGTAAGAGGACAGCGGGGAATTCGAGTCCTCCGGGAGGCATAGAGAGTTTTGAAATTGACTCCTTTTTTTTTGCCCAAGCCGGGAAAAAGAGCTCATGAATACAGCTTCACAATGGAAAAATCGACCCTTCGTAGACCATGGCGGTCGCCCTAAGTCTCGGACGGGGGTTCCAAGGCATGTTGGCATTTATTTTCTACTTTTTGTAATATTATTGGCCAATCATGAGGATGACAAAACAATGGGATCTTCCCGGCCGCTTTTTGCCGCGTGCGCCTTAGCCAAACAGCACCAAGCCTGCGCCGCTCCTTCCTCATCCTCCTTCCGCCTCGCAGCTTTGTGTATTGCTACGGCCCTTCGCCTCGCTGGGGAATTCTGTTGCTCATCGCCTCGCTCTCGCTCAACGCTACTCGGCAGTATACAGACCAGCAGCATACCTACGAGGTACGACCTTCATTTTGTTAAAGCGTCTGGCTAGGAGAGACGACAGCATACCTCTCTATACGCTCTGCGTTGCGCGAATACGGGGCTCAGCGACCTCGAATACAAGGCTGCACGGATTAGCGCCTTCGACGGTTTGCGGTACACGCTAGTCTCCGCACCCATAACGACCTGCACTCTTGGCGCGGCCTTCCGCGCTGTCCGCCACGCCCGTGCACCCAGGGGGCCCCGCTCGTCTTTCCTGCGCCGCCACCTGCGCACCCGACCTTGCTGCACCGCGTGTCTCCGTCCAATTCCTCGTCCTCTTCTTCGCACACGCACAGCACTCCCCTCCATCCTCCTCTCTTCTACGCCCTGCACAATGCTGCCCTCGCCGCCCCACCGGCGCCCCTTCTCGCGCTCATTTTGCCCACTGCGGCGTACCTCGCGAACCCTACGAACACGTACGCGCATCTAGGCGCGCTCGGCTGGGAATGGAACGGTGCACAAAGGTGTTCGGCTGCGGGTGAGTTCTTTCTTTGGTCTATCCTTTTCCTTTCTTTTCTGCGGATTTTCATTCAGTTTCTGTCTTACTGTTTTTTTTCTACCTATTTTTTTCTTCCCGCTTATTCGTCCGCGTGTGTTCTCTCACGGCGCGGATATACGTCTATTGCGCAGCCTTTCGTTCCTCGCTCTCCGTTCTCCTTGCTCCCTTCCCATCTTCCCATTTTTTCTTTCCTGTTCTTGGCGCGATCCGATCCCCGCTTTAATTTTCTTTCCTTTTCCTCATAATCTACGCTGCCGAATCCATCGCCCCGCCTCGCGTTCTGCTCCAATCCACCCCGCGCAGTTTTTTCTTCCCACGCAGTTTCTTTTTTTCTCGCTGGCTCGTTTGTCATTTAAGCGTGGTTTCTTTTGCGCGCCCTTGGCGCATAACTTTTCCCATTTCCTTCCTCGTTACGCTTTTCTTGGTTTACCGTTTGCGAATACGGTGCGCGCGCTGATTGTCCGCGTGGGGCGCGGGCAGGGCAGAGGTGCGGGTGCGAGCGCGTGATCTCCGAGATTGCGCGAGCACGATCTCGAGGTCGCGCGTCTCGGGAGGTGGAGGTGTCCGCGCTGGGTGGGTGTGGTGGCGACGCGTTGGGTCGGCGTGGTTTAGTTTCTTTGTTTGTGTCCCCAATTCCTTTGAATTATTATCTACTTCTTTCATGTGCATGGATCCGATTGTTGCTGAAAAGAGTATCCACTCGGAGGTGAGGAACGCAATTTCCAGAGGGACTGTGTCGGATTCGGCTCCAAAAACAGTGACGCCAGTGAACCTCCAGTTTTGAAAGGCCGCGTTAAATCCCCACAGCACGTTTTGTCACACAATGTTTCGCCCAAGCCTCGCACATGGTGATCAACGCTCTCAAATTCTTACCACCCCGATATCCTTAGACTCTCTCTTCACTAATATCTTACACACCTCTGCACGCGCCATCACCCAGTCGACTCGATCTTCTGAGGGCACATTGTGATCTGCACGTGCGATGAAGCACATTCTCCTGAGCGGGAGATGCCGAGAAATTTGGTTGGAAACAAGCGGGAGAGAATATGGTTGGCACATGAAGATCGAATTACCTGTTTTGCCAATGCGATTTTAGTACCCAGTATGAGATGCAGGCACATGAACCCAGTTCGATTCCGGGTTGGGTTGTGCTTGACTGTTTAGGTTTGATTTGAAAGCTGTGCACATGAGTAGAAAAGCAGCGATCGTCAACGCACAATTTTTCTGGATACACTACCCTTATGTGAATCCCCCGTTCGATTCGGGGTCAGGCCATACGTTCCTGGGTATCATGTCTTTTGCTCATCTTTGTTCTCCCGAACTCCTCGCGTCGCATTTCGTCTCTCTCAAGTACTTCCTTCTGGTGCTTAAAGGAGTGATTCAAACTCCTTCACTTGCATTTGGCCTTTACTTGCTCAACACTCAGAGAAGTATTCACACATAAACTTGAAGTGGGCCTATATTGCACTGCGAGACAAAGTGATGTAACAGCAACTATCCAATCAGGTAGAAAAGAAACATGTCGGGTAAGTGAACTTCTGTTCTATGGATAACCCAGTGAATGGCAATGCAGACGGGTGTAGAGGTGAATGATTCTCGCCGAGTGCCTGCATCTTGTCGCCAGATGTATAAGGCAAGAGAACTTTAATTTCCGGTTCAATCTAGTTACCTCCTCCCTCAAGATGGACTGCTTTTCTGTTGACTGGTTTTCCCGGTAGATTGTACCGCGTCTGAAAAGGAGGTATCGCCACGAGGATCTGACTTACCAATTGAGACCACCATGTATTTCCGCTGAAGGTGTAGGGTATAGCCTCCAGCCACTGCTGCGCGGCGTCTACCATTTGAATGCCCTCGTCGACCATCACAATTGACAGCGATTCGCAAAGCAACGCTTCATAGTGTGGGATTTTGCTGCGCACGAACATCTTTGCTTCTGCAGCAGTCGCGAATTACCGGCCACCCATACCATGCGTGAAACGCATGAACACACAAGGTTCATGGGACGAGCTTTGGCTTGGTTTTATTTTTCGTACGATGCAGCGTCTATAGATTGTCAGTGCGGAGTCGTTTGCGGCGGGGAGGCACTACCATTCTCCATGAATGCGATATCTGTTCGGTGATTATCTCGCCATGGGTTCTAGAGAGAAATGGAGTGGAAGGGGCTTACCCACCGCGATTTCCATACACCTAGCTAGCAGCGGATGAGCGATGTCCTCGTCTGTCAAAGTATATGTCTAGGACATAGCGCGCAAGTCTGAAGGAAACAGATGACTCTGCGATATTCCAAGAAGGCTTGAAGGTTGGTAAACTCCACGGGATTCAGAGACCTGTGAAAAGCTCAAATACTGTTCGAGTCATTAGGAGACACAGCTACCTGAAGTATTCGGTCATGGCGCGAACGTGCTGGGCGTATTCGGGGCCCGTACAGTTCGCTGCAAGAGTGTGACAAAGAGTGCGCCACGCTCTTTCTGTAGGAATTACTGGGTCTTGTGGCTTCTAAAACACCAGCTTAGGAGACCCAATCAGTCCAGGCGAAATGGAATGAACCTACAACCGGCTCCACAATCTTCTCGATCCGATGCAGCAGATGATATGCAGCCTGTCGTTCCACAAGTGTGAGTGCACGACAGGGGCATACATAGGAGACGAGAAACCTCAGGTCCGCGTCGACAAAGCTGTCCAAGAAGTCGTCCATGAAAAAATATAAAACCTAGGACCGATACACTGAGCGCATTCTTTTATATATTTCATCTGGGAAACCTATGAGTTCCATCAGGCAGAGATTGGATAGCGATATTCAGTGCGCACCTTTATGTCCATGTGCAGAAAATCTCCCACCCATGCTCTGTAGCCTATCTTCTCGCAATCTTGCACCTGTCATACATCCATATCACAAGTTGGTATCCATATGGCAACCTGACTATGAATGAAGGAGATAACTAAAAAACCTTCCTCTCAGGAGGTCACAAGTACGCGTAGGTAGTACTTACATTGAATATATTGATATTGTTTCCACAATACCTGCGTCCCTGCTTCAGTCTGTAACTGCAAGTCAAAAGATAGTAACAATTGCGACAAGAGATGATCATGGATCTGGTGACTGCTCACAATCGGCCCGCAACACCGAAGTTGCGCTTTGTGTCGGTTCGGGACAGATATAACCCAGACCGTATTTGCAATCGAAATGGTTACACATGTAATGAAATAGACCCGGTTATCTTACACTACCCAGAGTTCAACCTAAAGAGGTCCCTTCGGCATAAGTACCACAGGCCGTTTTGAAGATGTGCTCTCATGCTCTCCGTGGCCATGCCGCCAATCGCTGTATATGTTACCTGAGTGTGGTCCTGGATCCGACCCCGGTGTGGCGGGATTTTTGGAACCACTATTCATTCCACTGCCGCAGTGACAAGCCTTGGTCTATCGGAACTTCAACTCTTGCTCTTCGCTGCATATGGTAAATGGGGGCCCACATCACAGCGAGTACCAAAGTCGGCCCCCAAATGCTAGCTATTCGCTGTGTTTCCCAAGGCTATTGGTACGGTCCGCAGGCCTGTCACCACGGCGTCTTAACAAGTTAACAAGGGCCGACCCCGTGCGTGTCGACAGGCCCGAGGTAAGCAGATAGGTCGGATTACACGGCACGGTCCGAATTACGAACACCGGTTTCCAGGGATTTTCCCGGTGTACTAAGTAAAATTACCCCATCAACCCTGGACCACTCCGTGCAGTCCAAACCCAAGAGCGCAGATTCCACAGGTGACGCAGTGATTACTTATGCCGCTTAGAGTAAAAGGAGAATCAAGATCAAGATGTTCTTAGTCTACCTCTTCTGTCGGGTATGAATTTTCCGCTTGTGCAAAATTAAACCGACGGCGTAGTGCCGACGTAGGTGTTTCTCATCGCGGTACCAGGTGGGTATGTCAGCTGAAACAGCGGCCCTCATTTCTGCAGTTCGGTATAAATGGCCCCAGGTGTTCTCAATGAGTCCCCAAGGATGCAGCTCCCCAAATTTGTCCTCTACCTCGCGGCTCTGGTAACATCACATAGCCGCAGAACTATCCAAACGGACACTCACCAGTGGGTTGCCCCTACGTCTACCGATGTCCGTTCGCCTTGTCCTGGGCTCAACACGTACACTTATGCTGGTTTTTCCACTCCACAAAACGACGACTAACGAAATCTTCCAGTCTCGCAAATCACGGTTATCTCCCGAGAGATGGAAGGGATATTTCCGTTCCAATGATACTCGATGCTGCGCTCGGTAAACAAATCCATCACCGCGATAAATTGCTTTAATGGAAGAATATGTGTAGAGGCATTCAATGTCGATCCTGACGGACTCGTAGTGGCAGCAAAATTCGGGCTTCTGTCTGGAAACGCGCCAACTACGCTAGATCTCAATGCACTCGCGCTGTGAGTGCTGCCTAACCAGACTCATGTTGAACTACTTCTTGATTAATACAATACAATACACTACTTCACAGCCACAGTCTCATAGAACACGACGCGTCGCTTTCGCGTGGGGACTTCGCGCTCGGAGATAACCTCCGCTTCAATGAGACGATCTTCATGACACTCGCAAACGCAAACCCCGGGGCAGACAACTACAACACCACCTCGGCGGGACAGGTCATGCACGACCGGTTGGCTATCTCCCTCGCGACGAACCCCAGCATCACCAACACACCCAAGGAGTTCGCGCTCCGCACTATCGAGTCGTCACTCTATCTCAGTGTCCTGGGCAACCCACTTACCGGAATCGCACCGAAAGAGTAAGCAACTATCAACGAAATTTTATAGGTGGAACCTTATGTTGTCTACGCTAGATTCGTGCAAATATTCTTCCGCGAGGAACGCATGCCCATCGAGGAGGGCTGGACACGACCGACTACGAGCATTACCAGGGCCACCTTGAATGCGCTAGGTGCCGTCATTGCGGCAAATGCAAACTGGACGGCAACGCAGGAATGTGAAGCACTTGTCCTAGGGCCCGATACTACGATTTAATTCATTGCTCTATGTTTTGGAGAAATTACATTTAAAGACATCAGTAGTTTGCAAGACACACGTCCTGGAAGTTTCAGACGGATTTCGTCATTCAGAGAATTGGAACTGAATGGACCTTCAATTTTTGCGATGATAACCAATTGTTTAGAGACTGGGAGGAAGTGATCTGGATTACACTAGTGTATCTCCTCCACCTTGACCGTCAGGAGCGCAGTGATTTCGTCACGAACTTTGGGCGCTAGCGACAGGAGGTTGTGATCTCCACCTTCGGGAAGGGCAATCGAGAGGCGTCGGAGCTTATCCCGGACCGCAGGGTTGCCGATGTGCATCGGAAAAACGAGGCTCGCCTTCGCCACACCCTCTGCTACGACCACGTGGTGATTCTGTATGTGTCCGCGACTTATGCGACGCTCGTCCTCCCGTTCCCCCGCGGTGGTGGGCGCGGGGTGGGGTGTTTGTGGAGCCGTGAGCTGCAGCCCGTCCAGGGCAGTGTAATCGAGCCAAACGGTTGAAAATGCCGGGGAGTTCCCGCGGCCTTCAAACATGTGCTGGATCAATATCGCCTCCCGCGAACGTTGGTAGTCGATGTGCATCAATGTGCAAAGGAAGGATGTATCGCGCTTGCTGCGCGTTCCGAGGAGCTCTGCAGTGAATTGAATTGAAGTTAATATTCTGCTGTGGATTCAACGGTTGATTTTCTCACGAAGACGGGCAAGGGATAGTTCATGACAGGATTGTTGATGCCCTGCGCCCCAGTCAGCGGCTTGGCAATCCACCGAGCAATAGTATGCATTTTTGCAAACGGAGCATCGAAAAAACTCGGTCTTTTGCTTGATAAGTCCGCACTGAGCCCGTTGAATAAGTGTCATGCAACGAGAAAGGAGGAGGACGAACAACTTACATTCATGTTATGGCATCCCTTTCGCGAGGGGTTCTGTCCGGCGTTGTATTCATCCATCAACCGAATTCGTGCATTGGCAAGGGCCGCGAATTGACTCCATTCAGGGAATATACGTGACTCTCGGAAAGCGAACGACCGCTCGAGTTCCACGACATCGGTCAAGGCTTTTTGAAGCTCGAGTAAGACAGAGTGATAAACCGTTGCTGGGGTTAGAATTTGTGTCAGCACCCTCTTCAGGTACATAGAAACAGTCTCGGACTGCTGGGCAGCGTCCAAGATGAGCCGTAAGAGGCCGGCCCTGAGTGCTCGGCGGACCGTGGGATATCCGGGGGAGATATTGAGGAAGTAGAGCAGGGGGTGAAGAACGAAACAGAGAGTTGTGTCAGCAGATTGACTGGACAGTCCAGAATGGATGAGGGAGTGTAGCGCCCTTATCGTGGCCTTGACGACTCCGCAAGAGAGCAAGGCAGAATTCACGGCATCATTGCCGCAGATGTTTCCAATGACCCGCGTCCCATCGAACAACATTGAACTGAGTGTGTTTGGGGACACAACTGATTGCGGCATCCAGACCGCACATCTGATATGCCGCACCAAGAGGAAAGCGAGGTCGTGAAGGGTCCCACCGGCTCCTTCCACAAGGTCCGTGAGAATGATTGCAGTGGGCTCGGCCATTCCTAGGGGTTGGATGAGTCGGGAAAGCAGAACGTATGTGGCTTCCTGGAAGTCGCTGCGGACGCCGAGAAGGACTTTCCACACCGCTGTGATTACGACCCTCAGCCCAGGGCTCGCGTCCATGTGATCCGGCACAAAATGGACGATTATGTGTCCATATGTGCTGTATGTTGTCACAGGGTCGGCGGCGACCACCACTGGCACGGCGTCGCGGTGTGTGTGAAGGAATTGTATCCATGCCCCCATACGCGGCCAGAATTCCGCTGCGAGATCGGGCGAAAAGACGTTTGCGATTTGAGTAAGGTGTGCGACACAGTTGAGCGACATGGCCGTACGCCCGCAACAATCATTATTGTCGGATAACGAGGTCGATGTCAGTTGATCCAGGCCAGCTGCGGGCGGGATTCCGGCTGGCTCCAGAGAGGAGTAGAAGATGGGGAGAAGGAGTTGGCAGTTCGCGTCGCCCAGATTATCAAGATAGGAGTATAGCCGCGTCAGATCACGCAGGGAGCCATTCGCAGCGGATTTGGCCATGACCTTCAAATTTTGATGAGCAGAAGCACTGGAGGGGAGGCAGACACTCCACTTTGTAGCGACCTGGCAGATGGGAAAGATTCTCGATGCTCAAGGCAGGATGCATGGTTCAACGGTTTTCGAGGAATCTGGCGATGAGGGAGGGAAAGAACTTGAAGGAGGGGCATCAAGGGCATCATGATCGACGATCGATCGAAGGTAACGGCCTCAATTCCAAGCAGCCGCAATCTATCAGCCACCTGTCTCTGACTACCACCATGTTTCCGTCCACCGACTTGTGTTGAAAGGAGAATCGGGTGCACGTCATCCCGGTTACGCGACTATCGGAGTATGTTAGTAGGATGTTCCGCTTGGCTCCCGAATGCGGCGCAGTCACCGAATACTCCATTGTACAGCCTTGCTCCGAGTCGCCCGCGCTTTACACCTGGCTGTTTTCTCGTATTATTTATGAGATCTTGCTTTGCCCCCTGATCTCAAACTGCTAACAATTTGTGCGTAGTGTCTGACCTGTTCTTATGATTAGGGCGATTCTAATGTCTGACTAGGTTGTATGGACGAGTCTATGGCTAACACAACCTCTCCAAATTCAAGTTCCCGATATGATGGCTGGACTAGCACTCCGAGTCGTCTTCGCTACTCGCTACTTTATGTATCGCGGTACCGCCTGCGTACCGACTGCACGCCGTCTCTCTGTAACGAGGTCACGATTTGCCTGTGCTCTTTGCATGGCGCATCGAGACAGTTTCGTAGGCCCCAACCATCACTTGTCGTCAAACTCTTCCAAAACTCATCCCTCAGTGCACATTCAAGTTGCACAACAAGATCACCCAGCCTTCGTCCTCGACGGGCCATGGATGGGCTGGTTCTCTTGGTCATATTCTCTCAGGTTTGTCTCAAGTTTTACAATTCGCGTCCGCTGTATTCTCAGAGACTTTGTCAGTATAGTGACCACGGAGTCGAGGTTCTTTGAAAGCAGTGCATACACCTACTCTTGTCTGAGTCCACATACCCGACCCCGCTGTCTGGGAACGATTCGGTGATAAGCAAGGCGGGATGGACAAGGCGGAATATTTCACGGTACGGCGTACTCAAGTACATTCAAGCTTGATTCTCACTTTCCTTTAGCGGATGAACACGTTAGCCGGTCGTATATTCACGCGTGGACGCTGTTTCGTCCGTTGTATAGACGCAAAAATCGAAGAAAACCTCGACAGCAGAACTTGATCGTATGTCACCGAGATGTTCCCTCAGGAATTCCTGGTAAAAATCTCTCGAAGTTCCAACCCGTGACCATGCTAATATCTTTTCGCTTGAACAGTTCCCTTGACTTTGCATCTAAATTGACTGCCCATGCGCGCGATTGGTGACGCTACGAGCATCTCTGGTGCTTGCAGGGTTCACATGACTTGCGCCTTGGCCGTGCATACCGTCCACATCTTTGAATCTTCCACACCTTCGCACGTCTCCCATCTGTTTGGAATCCCACCACCGTTCTCCCAACGTCATATGGTCATGGCGGAGGACCGTTTCAGCCACGCGACCCAGAATAGTCGCAACCTGAAATAGAGTCTCCCGAACTTCCGCATAAAAGCTGGTCATCCACCTCTTTTCCGGCAAGCTATTCTTGCTTCCTTCCACCACCCTTTTGCCTCCGTCCTCGCTCAAAAATGGTTGCCTTTACTATCTTTGCTGGAGGCTACGACCTCTTCATCGCGGCCTACATCTTCAATACCGCCGATTCGTCGCTCACTCTCGTAGCCAAATACCCTTCTGGCGTCAACTGCTCGTGGATTACGGATCATCCCACCGACAACGCCATCCTCTAGTGTGTCCTTCCCCATCGCATTTCTTTCCTTACGTATCAGATGTATGTAGTGCCACCAACGAAATCGACGCTGGAGGAGCCCTGCAGTCTTTTGACATCTCCAAGGGGAACGTCCTGTCGCCCGCCGTCGACACTGTCCCATCCAACGGCTCCGACCCCGCGTTCTGCGCTGCCCTCTCCACCGGCGAAGTCGCCATCATGAACTACTCGAGCGGGAACGGGCGCATCATCCCCACCACCAGCTCACCGGACCAATTCGACAACGACGCGCCGACGATCGTGTTCCCGCCTCCGCCCCCCGACACGCCGAATCCCAATAAGGTGTCACATCCGCACATGGCGGTGCAGCACGGGAAGGAGGTCTTTGTCCCTGACCTGGTGTGTGTCAAAGTGGCCTGCTATAACGCTCACTCATTGCTCCGTCACAGGGCTCTGACATGATCTGGCGACTAAGCCCCGACGGCAAGCCCGGGGTATACTCCATCACGGGGGAGATCCCCCAGCCGCTCGGGAGCGGGCCTCGACACATGAGGATCAGCAGTGCGTGTCTTTGCCTTCGCTTGTGTGCTTGCGGCGCAGCTCCAGATGCACGACGCCGTCCCGCAGACAACCGCCTCTACGTCCTCCACGAGCTCGCATCGACGCTCACCGTGCAGGCGATCCCGTCTTTCCCGAACGGCACCAGCACCATCATCTCCACCGCCTCCATCATTCCCGGGAACCCGCCCCCGGGCGCTGTCTGGGCCGCCGCCGAGATCCTCATCCCGCCCCCGTCCGCGCGCTTCCCGACGCAGTATGTATACGTCTCGAACCGCAACACGGGCGTGCAGACCCCCACGGGCGATCCGATCGCGATCTTCGAGAACGTGGAACAGGGCACGCCGCGTGAGCGCCTGCAGCTCGTGACGCAGGTCTTCACCGGTCTTCACCAGATCCGCGGGATGGAGTTTGGGGCGGCGGACGACGAGTACTTGATTGCGGGCGGGGTGGCAGGCACTGCGGGGGTTGTGGTTTACAGGAGGGCGGATGGTGGGAGGGCGCTGGAGGAGGTGGTGAGGAACACGGATGTTCCGACGAGGACGAGCTTTGTGTGGAAAGAGTTGCAGTCCTAAAAGCATCCCCGTGCACGGCACAACTGCCCTGACTGCGCGCGAGCCCTTCTAAGGCTCCTGCGATGCTCCTGCTCTTGTGCATCTTGTATCGACAGCTGTTGCAAAGGCGAATCCTCTTGATTGAATACACGCGTACACAGCCGAAGTGCAGAGGAAAAATATTGTCGTCGATGGTCGACCGACGCCCAGCATTTACATAGCCCAGTCTCATCAATCAAACAACGTATTTCACAACCCCAGCATGTAGATAGATAGATACATGCATACAAATGCTACGATACATGACGAACAAGGATGACAAGTCAGAGGACAAGATGAGTGGATAGATACAATTGGAGGTTCAGATGCAGATACAGCAACGAAGCAAGAAAGTGGCAAGTACAAGTGCAAGATTGTTATGCTGGTTGAGTATCAGTATCAGTGTGAGTATGCGAGATGGATCGTGCAGCGGAGTAGATCAAGCACGCACAGAGACAAGAAATAAGCAAACGGCCCAACGTCCATTATCAGCGCCCATCGCCTGGTGCCGCTCGCAAAGTTCCCGCTGGCGGATTACTGCTGCCCCACGTGTACTCGACCGCGTAAATGTACCCTCCATTCCAGGACAATGCATCGTGTTCGTATCCGCAAAAAACGACGCACCCCATCCCACCCGCTCGACGAAGACGAAGACGCGGCAAAAGTAACTCCGCGGCGAGCCTGCCGCGCGCGCCCGTGCATCACCGTCGTGCACAGCACCACAGTCTGGCAGTATGATGTATCAACAACTGTTAATTAGCAGTGTGTCCATGATGTATAAACACCGCTAATTAGAGGTCTGTTTTGATACATCAGGCTAGAGGACCGTCTCAATATGGATGGCAACCATCAGGCCCTTGATATATGGTATCACCACTGTACACTATGACGAGCACAACTGTCCGGATTTGGAACACGACGATCAAACAGTCCTTGACGTTGTCTGTGCCGATGACCGTAAAATATGCCTCGAAAAATATGAAATAAATCTGAGCTGCCTGGCTCTTATATAGGATGCATGGTAGGCTGCGAGTAAACTAATACCTATTACGGGACGGCTTGAATTTGATTTTTGGCGCGAAAATTAGAAAAGCTCGCCATCAGTGCTTGAACAAGGGGGAATGGTCTTGCGACTATGCAGCAACAAACCTTGATGTGCTAGATCGACACTGTGCGGGCTCAGGTGTGCACCGGCACGGAATTCGAGCTACATACAGGGGATTCGAGGTGGGAACTGCCCGTCGCCTGCGCCGGGGATGAGTGGGGCAGAGCGGTGGTGGGGGGGAGACGAACATTTCGGGCCCATTAATTGATATGGACTATAGCAGAAGGGCTGTTGGTCGGTACTGAGCCAACGGATGCGATTATTGAAGCCAAAACTGCGCATGCGGCAGCGGACATCCGAGTAGTTGGATACTGACACAGAGGATTTGATGGGGTTGGAATCGGCACGCAGACGCCGAGGTGCAGCGCTGCCACCACAGCCGCGAGTCATCTAAGAATTCGCACTTCTGGAAGCCAGGATATTGCGAGAGGCAGTTGCCCATGCCGCCGATGGCGGTAGCCTGCGGCTAAAGGCGAGAAAGTGGAGGTGAACCATTATCGGTCATTCGTGGCGGAGCGCACATGCAGTACTATTATCCAGATCAGCCAGCATCCAGCGGAGGGGACCAGAGGAGAAGTAACACTGGCAAAGGACAAGCAGAGAGGGAGTGCTGGAAAGCTTGCAGAGCAGCGAGAAATCAGAGAGGATGTGCAATCCAGAAGTAAGGGGAGTTCTAAAGGATACAACAGAAGTGCATCCACTGGGATCAATGGCGCCTTCTGGATCAGAAAAGAAAAGAAAAGAAAGCGCGACTAAGAGCAAGGGGTACCCGCCGGAAGATGCCGAGACACGAGCCTTCTGTATAATATGTCTCCTAGGCGCTTAATCCACTTTTTGGACTTGGATGCAGACCTCTTCAAAAATGCGTTTGGGAAGGTTTGAGAAAAAAAATCATATTTTTCGCTTCAATTGTACATATTTGAGGCTCGCCTGAAAAGTATAGCGCCGGGGATTGGTCTCCGGTGGGGCTGTGGATCACCGAAGAGTGTCCAAACCAGGCCTGTGATGGCGAGAATTTTTCGTTTTTAGACTACTTCCGAGCCGAAAATCACCCCATTAGGGCAGAATTGATGGCAATGAGGCGTGGGAATTTCGCTTAATAGTATAGTACGTATCCAGAGACCCTTAAGTCACTTTTCCGACCTTGTGTAGCCGATTTTTTTAGTGGGTACCCCTTGACTAAGAGCCGATAAATCCGAGCAGAAAAAGGGGGGACAGCATCTTGAACGTTCTTGCACATATTTCTGGGCACAAGGGCAGTATGGATTGAGCTTCAGACGTGTCGTCGGAGAGTCGCGCTGGCAGGAAGAAAGTGTGTCACGACGTGACCTCATCACAGCCCACTTTGGACAAATCAAGAACAGAACAATCGTGCTCGTATACGAGATTCACGCACTTTAAACAAATTCTGAATTGACAGAAAATGTTCAATTAGTGGGTGACTTCCCGTAAGATTTAAATAATCTCGCGCCATTTCTCGGGGTGCCAGTGATGGGACTGATGGGCAGTATAATCGCGTTTATTCACACTGCGTATGTTTCCCGCAAGCGAAATAATATATTTAGTTGACCAGATCGAGGAAAATCCCTTGCTTCAGTAGGCAGTCGAATGCGAAGAGTTTTGCTCTTACAATGTGCACAGAGAGCTGTTCAAGAGGTAAGGTGCTCTACCTGCGGACTTCTCGCAGGAATCCAATGTAAAAATATACATTTGAGGTCTGTTAAAGAAAGGGGCGAATGAGGGCGGAGGACGGTTGCCCGTGTTGTCAAGCTTAATATACTGACTCAGGTGTGTGCATTTGACGCGGTTAGGCATCGATTGGGGTGGCGGAGAGTTTGTAGCAGGTCTGTCCCAAACGGATAATCTCAGCCTCAAATAATCTATTAGGGGGGGTAGGACCCCTCGTCTAGATTTAAGGATATTCAAATGATGGTAGAATATATTTCGCCACTTTGGGATGATGGGGTCCTGACAGGTTGCTCGGCATCACGGTAGAAAGTGCGAAAATAATCCCCCAAAATAAAAAAAAGCTTACGGGAAGTCACCCAGTGAGCCGAATTCGCCCTGATTGATTTTGGGGTTAAATTATGAATGTCCCGAAATATCAGGAAATCTGAAAACGGCCACGATGGAGGCCAACAAGTTATTCTATTGGTCCTCTAACATCATAAAATGTGTCGGGGACTTTAACCAAATGCGCAATAGCCAATTGTTCGTAGCAGAAAGGTCGTTATAAAAAAGCTGTACAAAAGGTACGTGTTCACAAGCATAATCCTAGTGGGGCAGTTCATGGTGTTTCATGGTGTTCGACTCAAGCCCTTTACTCCGGTTGAAATTTCGGATTTTATTGGTGATGGTTCAATAACCTTTCAAGAGGTATATAAACACCATTCATTTATACTCTCATAGCACTGGAGCCGCGGAACAAGCAATGTACTGTACTTTAATAACCAACTCGACAGTCACACGTCACGCGGGGGTCTGTTGAGGCCGAAATTTGGTGCTTGTCACGTGTCACCCAGGGCTCTGTTGAATTAAATTTTTGGTTCATCACACCAAAATCAGCCGCAGTCGCGCAAAAAAGCTCGATTTCGACGAATTTTCGGCTCCATTTGTCGAAATTTTCCGGTTGGTCATGCCAAATTTTCCGGTTGTCGAATTGTCGAACTGGAATTTGTGGTCACGTGTCACCCCCCCCTGTCGAATTGATCGTTGAAGTATAGTATTCTCATACGGCATAAACAGCCGTAGCGGGAAAATTTGCGATGTGCCCGTTCAATGAGTGTGGAAACCGTAAGATGCGTATACTAACCCTTTTAGATGTTTTATGATATCAAAAAAAATAGAGTGAGGGTCTGGAAATGCAGTATCCGATGGGTACACATCATTTTATTGGGGTATGTGGGACAGGAATAAAATGCTTTAACAATTCAATAACCAGTATCCGAAAGCGCGGTTGGGAGGACTTAGAGGACTGTTACCGAAGCTTCTATGCAGCAATTATCGCCTGCGAAAGAGGTGGGACAAGCACAATGGCACGGTTTCTGTAAAACCAAATTGAGGTGCAGGGGAGAAATCAGGTTCTCGGGAGCGTGCACAAGCAGCATTGGAGAGCCCAGATTGACTTTAAATGGGCAAATGAATATGCAATCATTCACAGAAAAGACGGGAGAAAGCAGAGCCCAGGTTTCAAAGCGCATGTGGATGTTAAAGCGCAAAGAGCCAACAAAAGCTCGGAATGACAACACTGTCGGAGTGAGATAATAGAACATTATCTATAGGAGTAGAAAGCTGAAATCGGCCGAGGCGCAGGTAATTGACCAGGGACCATGTTTTGTGCCAAATGAGGAAATCAAAAGCTGGGCCTGAGCAGAAGGCTGGGAGAGAGAATATTGTCTGGAGTGATACATATTGGAAGGTTAATCCGTGTGGAAAGTATATTCAGGCGTCTGGGCGAGCAGGAGGAGCAGAAGACAAGCGAGCACGGAACGGTTCCAGGCCTGATCACAGCGCAAAAATAGGCGGCGCCCGCGCATTTAAGTGGCTTCCTTCGCTTTAGTAACAGGTTTATAGAATTTGGGAGCATTCCGAAGCGCTGTCGCCGTGGCAGAAGCAAATTGGCGCGAACGGGAAGGAGGCTCGGCAGCATCATAGCAGGCCAAGGAGAGCCCGGGGAACAAACGTAGGGTGGGAGAGTGATTTGATAGATGGAAACCCAGAGATATATGAATCAAACCCCAGGTCTGGGTGCAAGAAGCGGCGGGGGGAGCGATTTCGTAGAGGTGGAAGAAGGCAAGATGAGACGTGATGGGATCACTTTAGGTGTTTGTGTCATCCGCATTAGGACGAGCGGGCAAGCGGCAAATCGCCATCAAAATTGCGGGCAACGACGCCGCCATGGGGCGCAGGTGGCGCTGTCAAAATGGATGATGGCGTAACCTGATGTATCAGAGCACATTGCTAATTAGAGGTCTTTATGTATCACGGACACACTGCTACTTAGCAGTCCGTGATACATCAAATCACCATATATGCCTGAAAAGATGCATAAATGGAAAATGCACTGCTATCATTTGTCCTGCCCCCTATTCAGTGAAAAATAAACATACCCCTCTGGCAAAAATATGCATCTCTGTCATCAACCAATTTTTACACCTCTTACCATAGTTCAAAAAAGTCACCAACTCAAGGAAACTGCTGGTGCACAAAATGTACCACTCTGGGAGCAAGAGGGACTTCTCACAATGGATGGGAAAAAATACACTACCTAATACCAAGTGCAAAAGAAAATACCTGCTATAGACCGTTGCTGAGTAACATACTCTCCTAAACCAGGAAAAGTCCAAGCGACACATTTCTGCTATAAGGGGGTTTGGGGCAGCCCTAGCCTATCCATGAGGTGTTCTCAGTGTGTTCCATGTCAGCATAAAGCTGTAGAAAATAATCTGTGTGGAATTTCTATGAATACCCTGAGTCTCTGACCGAGACTTGGGGTACCCAAATTTTGCAAGGCAATAGGATCGAATGGAGTGAAGATGGATATCTGATGAATGGCTTTTCTCAATTAATCCAGTTAATGACTCTATGTGATTTAAGACTTCAGCTGGGCCAAACAATTAGAAAAAGGATAGCCAGTCATGATTCAATGCATTCCTGAAGGTTCAAACTGCTGTAGTCAAACGGTGAGTGTGGGTTCACAAAGGTTTCATGGCCCTCAATACATCATGGCTTGTAATCATGCATTTTCAATGCCTAATGATGGAGACAATTGCCGATACAGGTGTTTACTGAAGGCCGGAATAATTGATTTGCCAAACTGCGCATGTTGAGTCAGTTCGAGAGTTTCAAATTAATGCACATCATGCTACATACTCATCTAATATCCAGTTTGTAATGGGGGGGCTTTGCATTCGTGGATTATCGTTTTGGGTTGGCCCAGTCAGAGTTGTGTTGCTCCGTCTCCGTGCTTATGTATGTATGGCATATATACTGTCCAAAAATTACTTGGCACACAACTCAGCTGTTGACGGGTTTTGAACTACATTTCAGCACGATTCCCACAACTTTGCCCTTGGATTCAAGAGGTGCTCGATCTCTGGATCACTCAATAAGTCCCACGACCCCCCCCCCCCCCCCCAGAAAAGGGAATGATGATCATGATGATCAGCGGCAGCGTCGGCACATCAATTCTGTTGTCGCGCCACTGCGTCTCCATCGTGTCTGTCTATGCCCGCCGACGCGACTGGAACTCTTGATGAGGCATCTCTGACCTCTCACTCTGCAAACAGCATGGAATCCTAGCCCTGTATATGCTGTACATACTACACATCCGTCAAATAACCAAAGTCTTCGAGTGCAGATGTCTTCATGTAGTTATCGGGCCAGTGAGAAAGATAATGCAGGCCAGTAGCAGAGAGCAGAAAGGCTGAGAAAGCGATCGAGGACGACGGATGTGGCTGTGATGCCGACGATCCGAGCCCCCATCAGTGATGTCGCTTCGCTAGATCATATTGAGAGATCCAGAGATCAAGCACCCCTTGCTTGGATTACTGCTTTGAAATTGAAGATCACAACTTCAATTATCTACTGCATGCAACCCTTTGTTGATTCAGCAGGCGTCGACATTGTCGGTATGCATCTGCAGTGTTTGCCGATGAGCCAAAATTAACATGGCTGCATTTCAGGCACGTTGCCCCTCTTTCGGGCTGGTCTGACAAAGCCACTGCCTGAACGTTACATTCACGGCTTCATTTCGAATGCCGACGGCTCGATTTGTATCGTTACCTGCGTACCATATCTCTTGAAGCTCATGGATGATCTAAGGGTCCAATCCTTCGAAGACGACACTACTTTTAAGCGGGTCAAGGGGGAGTACATTGAATGGCAGCTTGCGCTCTTTCAAGTCCCAGTCGCTCATGTCCACCGAAGACTGAGATAGTACTCCGGACACAACGAATCTCGGGGAGGCTCAACACCATTGGACTAATTCTCGCACCGGAATTGGTTCATCTGTTGTTGAAGCGATAGAGAGGTAGTAAGTTCACAATTATTGTCATACTTCAATCAATTCGTTCTCTCCGTCTAGTGCCCGTGAAGTCGACGAAAATGTAGCGAACGAGATTGAGACTTCGAAGACATCAGGTATTCTGGCTAATTCTCATAACAACATCATGCAACGCACGGGGCGTACAACCAGCGTCAATTGGCAGCGGCACTCAAGTCCCGTGAGTCGCAAGACCTCATAGAGCAGTCTCGTGTTATCCGGGACGAAATTGAGGCCAAAAAAGAGTCACGACACCAATCTAGTGCTCGTCAGAAAAGCCTTCAAGAGCAGCTCGATGCGATGAAGGGCTCCTCTACTACCGGGAGTTCGAGGACAAAGAGAGCGTTGGGCTCCTCCACACTCGTTTCTGCTAGCTCCTGTGGCCGAGGAATGACGAGAGGTATATTTTTACTATTTATTCTGTTTATGCATGTCAGAGTAACATTTGTGCGTTAGATGTGATCTCGCCGTCTCAACCACAACTCACCTGTATTCTGACTGCACAAGCGGATTCCGAAACCACCCCTGTTCCCCCGAGCGTGCAATCTTATCTCACATAACCACCTTCGCAATTGGCCACAGAGTTGGATGTAAACACCACCAAGTGATCTTGACGCGTTACTGGCCATGACAACTGACTTCGCTGTTGATCCTAATCTATACGCTACCTTACCCAATTTCGCTTTAAATCCAGCGGCTCTTGACGAAATTATGCAGATGGACTTTTTCACAGAGTTTGATCCCGCAACAATTTGTGGGGGAGGCGAGGCGGAGGCACTGGTTCAATTCATTCAATTTAATTTCCATTAGAGTGCGCGCGGGCCCCTGGGGGCCCATGTAGCACTATACATATTTAAGGCGTGAGAGGGACGTCGAAGTAGGGTAGAGTAAGACACAGGAGTATGCTATGAATGTAGAGTAAGAATATTGGAGTCTGAGCGGGATGTAAAAACTGATGCGAGATGTGATATTTGTATGAGAGAGAGAGAGAGAAGAGAGACGGAAAGAAAAGAAAGTAAAAGGGGATGCGCAGGCCTAGAGGGAGTGGTGGGGGAACCGCCCTGTGTCACGCACGAAGCCCAAGACCGGACCAGGCTCGGACTTTACTGAGAGGAGGAGGCGGAGTGAGAGGCGGGCGGTGCCAAGGCGATGGATGAGGGCGAGACGTTGGCGATGGTAGATGGGGCATGAGAGGAGGTAGTGGGCCACGGTCTCAGGGACGAAGCAGAGGGTACAATCAGGGGATGGGGCGAGATGAAACCGGAACAAGTACGCGTTGAGAGCGAAGTGAGTCGTCCGAAGCTGCGTCAGAACGCTGCACTGCGGGCGGCTCAAGTCGTCATATAGGCGCGCGACTGCACTTGAAGGCTTGGCGTTGTCAAAGAGGGAGAGGCAGCGGAAGCGCGGGGATGCGGACCACTCCGTGAGCCAGCGACTTTTGAACCATTTCGCGCCCGCAGCCAATGCTGCCGCCTTGCTCGTGGGGAGGGGGGACTCGAACGCGACGATGCGAGAGGCAAGGGCGGAGGAGGCGCCCTGGGCTGCCTCCTTCGCCCGAGCGTCGGCGGCCTCGTTGCCGGCGATGCCCACGTGAGCTGGCACCCAGTGGATACGGACTTTGAGGGATGGACGAGCGCGAAGGAGGCGGCGGTGGAGGGTGTGGAAGAGCGCGAGGAGGTGCTGACCGGGCTGGGGGCGGGGAGCGGTGAGTGCAGTGATGGCTGGTTGGCAGTCGGTGAAAATATCGACCTCCTTGAGGCGCGGTGTGCCCTTGACGATGTCCAGCACAAGGATGGCGCCGACGACCTCCGATTCAAAGATGGTGTGCTCATTCTCAGCACCGAGGTGCTTCGTCCTGTGTGTGCCTTCCCCGTTCCCACTCCACGCCACCGCCGCCGCCCCTACCCCGCCCTCGAATCCCGATCCGTCCGTATACACGCAGACTCCTCCCCAGCGCGTCACCTCCCACTGGTAAAACAATTAAAGACTGGATTTACCACAGGAGGCTGTAATTTGGACAAAGTTGTGCTGGTTGGGTTGTATAACTCACTTATGGAAGACAACATTGAATGCACATCAAATTTAAAAAGAATTGGCATGCTGTGGGTGGGATGAAACACCAGAAAAGAGTGTAGTAGTTATTGGAACATTAGTTTCATGCCACTATGTGCTTGCAGACAGCTAGGTTCTTGTGAATGAATTGTGGCAGATTTTTCTGTCATACTCCTCCTTAAAAGGAAATTTGATGGCACATGATGGCTCTGCTAGGGGGGAAGCTGGGACCCCCTGAAAAAATATGTAGGTGATGTGTTTTTTCACATTTTTGGGCCCCCTTGAAAATAACCAATTTGAAGACTGAACTGGGGATTGAAACCGAAGAATTGTGGTAATTGAATGATGAATCACTATAAAATCCCAATTTAGCATAGGTACGGTAAGTAGAAGAAGCAAGCGTACCTTTCATGATTTTTTGTCTGTGGGAGCCTCAGAGATGTCATCGTCAGAAATTCCCTGCATGTGCTTGGTTCGGATGTGCGCATGCGATGAGGTGATGATATTAGATTTATCCACCTCCTTCTGAGTGCAGTGCATCTTGCGTTCCTGGAGGGTTTGTATGGTGGGTGAAAGTGGCAGCGGCATCGATGGCAAAGGGGGATGGGGCACAGTGGTGAGTGGGTTGTCAGCCGAGGCTGCAGATGTCGTGGAGATCAAAGTTCCTGTTGAAATGTTGTACTCGAGAGAATTCCACTCTGCAGGCAGATCCACACAACCCTGGCATCACTATCAAGTGCCGGAAAGAAAATATGTGAACTAGTACTATTCTAACTTTGCATAGACAAAAAGTTACAAAATTGATGGAAACTTGAATCCCAGTAAACTTGGATTAGGCAAGCTCCCTCACTGCAGCCGGGTCCCCAGCATGCAAAACATACTTTCCTGTCAACGAGGAATATAGTCAACAATCTGCCATGTGTGCATGTGGGCATGCCACAAGTGTGGTTAGTTTATTCAGTGATATCAGCACTTGCGATTCATCCTGATGGGAATTTTCCCAGCAGTTTGGATTAAATCCCCGGGCTTTTAGGAGGTGGAGGATTAATTATATGCTATACAAATAATAATTGTGCCTCTTCAAGATTAATCCAGTGTGGATTGTACAAGATTAATCCTGTGGCTACCGGAATAACAACTGTGCAGGATCAATCTGAGAGGGATTTTTAGTGCTGGATTTTTTCCTGAGCAGAGGATTTTTTAGCCAAAGATTAATCCTAGATGATAAGAGTTGTGGACTTTTTAGAATGCAGCTTACTAGTAGCTTACTGCGTGAGATGATTAATCCTGGTGTCTAGATGTGGATAAAAGCTGGGCACAATTCAATGAAAATAATCCTGAGATGAAGTCAATGAAGTGCATTGAGGTTGCGGTTATATACCTAGGGATCATTATTTGAGCCGGATTCTCCAAGGTGACAGATGTTTCTCAGTAAGCACGTTCAAACTCGAAAAGGAAAGCAGGACTTCAAGTTCTAGAGCGATGTTAGACTCGTAACCAGTCTGTAACCAATTGCCGAGAAATGTGGCAAGCACTTTCGGTGGTTACAGACTGGTACAACTCAGGAAGTTGCATTGGGCTGTCCGCGGAGTTTGAAAATTTGGCGAGGGTCCTGTTCTGGGCTGCAGTTTAGATATGAATGAATTTGGAGTACACAAGAGCGATTTTACCTTAAAAATGGTTCAATTTGCCTCCTCACTTATTTTTTAATCTAGCTTGGAAGAGTGGAAAGACCCATCAACTTTTGACCAGAATTGATCGGCTTTGATGGCTCTTGTATCGGCCGATCACGGCACCTGCTAAAATTGGAGCAATATTATTATTTTGTGTAGCATCTGGTTAATCCTACGCTGTAATCTCCCACCCAATTCTTAGCCCTCTAAAGAGCCTGGGGATTTAATCCAAACTGCCAGGAAAATTCCCACTAGGATTAATCCTGAGAGCTGATAATGTTGGTTTATTCTCAGGTAATGTCTCGATGTTCAATAGCGGTCTCGGTACTGAAAGCAGGACATTTACATCTTGATTTCTCATTTGTCAACGGATCATGGGCCAGTTGATTTAATTGGTGGGTGGACACAATTCACTGAACTGTCTGCATAAGGTTTCATAATATGAAATACAAAGGCATTACATGAGATTGGCCTCGATGAATTGAGATAGCTCAGTGGCAAAGGTGGTCCCCTCCAGTTCCGAAAACTTCCATGGGAGATGTTGAGGGTTCAGCCGTGGGATGATATTCCTATGTTTCATCTGCCCAACAATAGCTGCTACTTGAGCAGTAATGGTGTTGACTTTCTCATGCAGAAGCACTTTGTTATCCTCAATGAAGGAGGCCACGGTCTCTATCCAATCGGCAGGGGTGGGTGACGGAAGGGTGAGAATGCCTGTATGGACTGCATGAAATACAACCATCATCACTGTGAAATGCAATCAGTATAGATGGAGGGAACAATCCAAGCTAAACAGGCGGAGCCTACCAACAGCAACAGTCAGGACGTGAACATCAGTTGGGCTCTATAGGCAAGCAGTCAGGACACAGGGAGTAACCAGGGTAGAGGAATGGAAAATACTGCGGCAGGCATATGAAACAGTGAAGAAACCACAGATTGAACATGTTTGATGGCATTCTTCGCCGGTGGACAGTGAGTGTGAAGGGAATGGATTGGATGTACATAGAGACTCACAGTCTGAAGTGGCAGTCAGTGGAGGGAGCAGACCGACGGCAAAGGGGTAGACTCACAGCCTATGCAGGCATGAAGGAGGACCAGTGAGCCGAGCGAGCAGGCCGACGGCAAAGGGGCAGACTCACATACTATGCAGGCGTGAAGGAGGACCAGTAAGTAGTGGGAGCAGGCTGACGGCAAAGGGGCAGACTCACAAACTAAGCAGGCGTGAAGGGGGGCCAGTGAGCAGAGGGAGCAGGCTGACAGGGAAGGGGCAGACTCACAGCCTATGCAGGTGCGAAGAACCAGTGAGCGGAAGGAGCAGGCCGACAGAAAAGGGGCAGACTCACATACTATGAAGGTGCAAAGGAGGACCAGTGAGCAGAGGGAGCAGGCCGACGGGAAAAGGGCAAACTCACGCACTAAGTAGGCATGAAGGAGGACCAGTGAGCGGAGGGGGCAGGCCAACAGCAAAGGGGCAGACTCACATCCTGAGCAGGCATGAAGGAGGGCCAGTGAGCGGAGAGAGCAGGCCAATGGCAAAGGGGCAGACTCACATCCTAAGCAGGCATGAAGGAGGATCAGTGAGCGGAGGGAGCAGGCCGGCAGCAAAGGGGCAGACTCACACGCTATGCAGGCACAAAAGGGGGCCAGTGAGCGGAGGGGCAGGCCGACGGCAAAGGGGCAGACTCACACGCTAAGCAGGCACGAAGAAGGGCCAGTGAGGAGAGGGAGAAGGCCGATCGCAAAGGAGCAGACTCACATCCTGAGCAGGCGCGAAGGAGGACCAGTGAGTGGAGGGAGCAGGCCAACGGCAAAGGGGCAGACTCACACGCTATGCAGGTGTGAAGGAGGACCAGTGAGTGGAGGGAGCAGGCAGGCAGCAAAGGGGCAGACTCACACGCTAAGCAGGCGCGAAGAGGGGCCAGTGAGGAGAGGGAGAAGGCCGATGGCAAAGGGGCAGACTCACATCCTAAACAGGCGCGAAGGAGGACCAGTGAGCAAAGGGAGCAGGCCGATGGCAAAGGGGAACACTCACATCCTACGCAGGTGCGAAGGAGGACCAGTAAGCGGAGGGAGCAGGCTGACAGCAAAGGGGCAGACTCACATACTAAGCAGGCATGAAGGGGGGCCAGTGAGCAGAGGGAGCAGGCCGATGGCAAAGGGGCAGACTCACATACTAAGAAGGCACAAAGAGGGCCAGTGAGTGGAGAGGGCAGGGCGACAGCAAAGGGGCAGACTCACACGCTATGCAAGTGCAAAGGAGGACCAATGAGCGGAGGGCGCAGGCCGACGGCAAATAGGCAGACTCACACGCTATACAGGCGCGAAGGAGGACCAGTGAGTGTGCTAAATCGCTGAGAACTTCATTATCTTACCGACTACAACAGCATTCAGGAAGTTCAGCGGCCATATGGGTGTTCTCCTGGTTGGTCATGTCACTCACCATTGCACCGCAAATATGTCCCATCAAGTTCGATATGCTTGGCGTTCCTGAGCCTAGTTTTACGCCCCCTGAAAATAGGGAAAATGGATTAACTGAATGAGTGTTGATATGCACCCAATCATACCGTTTAAATTATTGTGTCTTAAGGCCCTTCATGAAAAATCAGTCATAGATGCCCCATTAGGGGAAGTCAAAGCGGTTTCCGGGGACCGATTCTGGTTCGATTCTGGTCTCGATTCTGCCGCCGATTCCGAGGTTGATTTTGGCTGAAAATCACTCCAGAACCCGCAGAATCGAGAATCGACCAGAATCGGTGTTCCTCCTCCAAAGGAGGAACAGCGATTCACAATAATGAATCACCTTCAATTCACGAGAGTGTCGATTCTGACGCCAAAACCGACATCAGAATCGATGTCAGAATCGACGCCAGAATCAATGCCAGAATGGACACCTAAATTAGAGCTTTGACTTCCCCTAATATTATTGACGTAACTCCTTACCAATACAAACACCAGAATCCACGCCTCAACAGATTATTGCCCCACACCACCGATAGCAAAGTCTTGATTCTTGGCCCAGTTAAACACTCCTCCGTCAAGTCGATCAGTTGTTGACATGATTTGTCCGCTTCCACTGTAGGCATTTCCATCCCTGAAGAAGGTCAGCTCACGGCTATCAACAACAATGGTAATGAGTATACCACTGGTCGTCAGAAACGCTGTGGCATTGTCAGCAAGGCCCAGACCCCTCAACTCTCCCTCAAGTTCCTTCACGCGGTTGATAACCCCTAGTTCTGCCTTCCTGCGTGCTTCCTTCCTAACGGAGCGGCTGCGAGTGTTTTCTGGGAAGTCTATAAGGATCTGGGATGTTTCCTTGGAGACAGCCCCGTCGTGCTTCGTAAATATTACGACCAGTGGAGCTACGGCCTGTCAATCAAATCCTCAATGCCACTTCTCATTTGCCACTCACCCATGCCCTTCAACAGCCGGAGAATGTCCCTTTCACTCTCAAACAGCTCCCGACAGTCGTCAAGAGGAAGGCACATCCTGAAGAATGTGTCAGAAAGTCCATGTTGCATGGCCGAAACAACAACATTGATACCATATGGCATGCAGCTGATTCGAAAGATCCCTCGCTGCCGATAACCGCTCGTCCACGAACCGCTGGACAGTGGAGAGTTCTGTGGCTGAGCCCGCTTCGACACCTCGCGAGTCGTGAAAGACAAATCCGGGCCTGGAGCAAAAGCGGATCTCATCATCGATGTTGTGCAAACCGCGCTTTGGGCCTTCAGAGAACAAATAAAAACGACAGTCTAAGAACATACATCTATCTGGCCTTTCATTGTCTGGATCGACTCAATCAGACATGATAATTTAAATCCTTCAGCAGTTGACGAACCTGGCCAAACAATATTTTTCCATCCCGCCAGACCTCCGCCTTGGCCATGGTGTCTCCAGTTAGTCTCTCAAGTATTGTCGTTTTGCCAGCGTTCGCACGGCCGAGGATAAGCACACGGAATTTCAAATGTCGGTCGTTCCAGAACGATAAGTCATTCTCGGAGGAGGTTTCGGCGTCGGAAGTCATTGAGGGAAAAAATGGGAGCCGGTGAGAAGTTACCTACGTAGATATGTGCCAGAAGATCCGACATCAAAGGGCAATCACCGCATTCAAGACTGGAGCATCAGTGAGTTCTCCCGCTGTAATGCGGCCGTGTGTTCTCTTGTTCCACATCTGGCAATGAGCTTCACAGCTTGCTGTCGTATTTGATGGAAGTGGTGTGAATACAGCACAAGGTGATGTCTGCTAAGGCGGTGTTACTGTGTTGCTAGCACAGCTGACCCAATCCGGAGCCAAAGCGCTGCTACAGTGGCCCGGTTGATTGATGAAGCCGTGCTCAATTGGGGCTCAAATTAACGTTCCGTCGCACTTAGCACCAAGATCGCGAAATTGGATGGAAGAAATACAACATAAATGACATAAAGGCAGATATGTAGTCCTCAGTCTAGGGTTCCCGAAGCGCCTCTATCGGCATCCAAGACTCGTCGAATCCCTCCTCCGTAATTGCCCACTGTTCAGGTTTCACACTGTTATCCGTTATAATGTCTGCGATCTTCTTAATGACAACCTCTGCGTCCAAGTGGCCAAATGCTCCCCATCCGTCTACCCATGCTTTGATGCTGGCATGCACGGGGGCCTTGCGACTGTTGTAGATCCGGAGTGCGCTATTGATGAGTGCGATTTTGATCGGTGTCTGACCTCGGGAAAGCACAAGATAGAACAGGGTGTCCATTGTGAGCGTAAGGTCGACGATGAATGCTACTAGACAGCGGATAGAGCTTTTCCTAGGATCCTATTACCGTCAGAGGAGCAGCATATGACGAGTTGATCAAAGTCACGAACGTCTTCTTGTATGTCCCTCGTACCCATTCTGCGAACAGAACAAACACCGCTGTGGGGCCAGTAATGACGATGGCGGCCGGGTTCTCGATGATTGCTTGTACTGCCTTCTCGGTCAAAGGATAATTGTTTCTGCATGAACATTTTCACAATTAATTCTAGGCACTGAAGTTTGCGCATACGTGGCCTCGTCGGATAGATCTTCCACCAGAGCTGATAATAAAGCCAAGAACTCTGGTTTTTGCAGATGCTGAACGTTGGCGAGAAATAAGGGAGGAGCCTCTCCTGCGATCTGAATACCACTCACCTTCTCAGGATCGTGCATGTTCCACACATTGACGATATCTTTCTGCAAAACCTCCAGCACACTTCTCATCGTGAAGCCGAGAAAGATGTCGGAGATAAGGCCACGCCAATATCCTGTTCAACTCGTCAACAGCACGATTTAAATAGATCCGCTTCGATCATACGTTTCCGTCCAACACTGGCGGGAAATCGAATGAGAACCTCGAATTCACTATGAGAGTCAAGGCTATTACCGAATCGATGCATCGATACTTGCTTGAGCATTGGACCGTTGCGCTATAGCCATTTCAATCCAGACATTTTCTATTTTTGTGAGTTCAAGGGCGAGGTTGACCAAATCTGCGATTGTCGTCCTGTAACGTGGGTCAGTTGCTGTTGACGATTAATAAGACAATGCAGTTATCTAGGACAGGATAAGATACGCACTCGATGTGGCAACCCATTTCGGGGGTTCCGAGAGTGCAAGGGCGCATAACGGTTTGAAACAAAGGTCCTGTACTGTTGAGGCCACGATGGTATCGAGCTCTGCCTCAAATTTGTCGTCATCCATCTCTTCGCCTCGCCGTTCCAGCTGCTTCTCCAGTTTGTTCCCCTGATCCTCGCGAAGGACATCAAGCTTCGTGAAAACGACAATAATCGGCACTGTGGGGTCGAAATCAGGAGGGAAATGATGATAGATTGAAGACGCACAGTTTCCCCGATATTCCGCCAAAATTCGTTCTACACCTGTCTCGAAGAGTCGGCCGCCGGCGAAAGGTATTTCGGCGCAAACCCTGAGGAACGAGTGTGAGAAGTGAAACAACGAACATGATGTTCCGCTGACCAGATTGCATGCAATTGATCAGCGAGCGCTGGCATCTTGGAGCGACGGTCAATGAAGTCGGACACCGTCCGTATATTTCCTTCCTCCCCTGGCTCGAAGCCTTGAGAGTCGTGGATGATGATACGATCATTTTTCGGGAAGCTGAAGGGCTTGTCGATATTGTGCACTCCGGGAGTCCTGTGCGACACAGGCTTCGGGTAACACAATCATGTTCTCAGTTGCGCACGGAAACATAGAGTACTCACTGTCGCCCCCTCAACGCCAAACACAGCATTGATCAATGCGGACTTTCCTGCACCGGACTGGCAGCTACGGTTAGCCATGGGCCGCAATTCCCGTATCCACGCGACATGCCTTTCCCACAACGAGAATGCGAAGGCTGCGATGCGTTAGTCGTGGAACGCGGAAGAGAGAGTGGATGCGCACCGCGGGCATTCTTGGCGGAGGATCTCTGTGTAGGGCACGAGGACGTCTTCACTAGCAGACATTCTGTGGGTCAGAGGAAAGCAGAGAGAAGTGGAAGGGTCCGCAGGGCTCATGTCACGCCGTCAGCTCAACAGCTTCTGTTCCGATTAGACTGTTTCTGTCACTTCTGTCAGCAGCCCTTTTGTGGAACGAAATAACTCGCGGGGTAACATACTCCGAGAATAGCAATCAAACCGTTAGTTTGGCGTGTGATGGAGTAGATATGTATCATAAATTAAAACAAGCACTGACTTTGTTCCATGAAATCCGGTCAACTGTTGTCGTGCAAAATAGCTAATGGAACTTCCTGTAGGATGTATCAGAACACTTTTGGAGAGTGTCGCCCTCTGATTACCCAGGAATTCCACGTCAGCAGTCGATTCGCATGAGGTTTAAGGGCGTACTGTCATTATACAGTTGACGGCTGTCTTTTTTGCCGTCCCGTACCGTCTGGAGCACCAAAAGTACAAAGGACGCCGAACCCGTCTTTGTTCTAGAAAATGACGGCCATGTCCCTTTACGGGACGGACAACGCGATATATATATATTATACAAGCGGCTACCAGGTCGCTTCGCGACCCGGCATCCTCTGTGGAATGTAAGGGTTGATGTTGACCAATGAATCTCTGTAAATGCGATGGCCCTTCCCATGACTTGAGAGTATCTGAAAGGGAAGTGATGGTGATTGAGTGGTCGTGGCGGATCGCGCGGCGCAGGAGTGAAGCTGAGTTCGAAAATGCTTCGGACGGATAGACAGACACACGTAGGCGCCCGATGAGAGAATATACACCGAGGGAGACAAAAAGGAAGGACATGAGGCTCGATAATTAGGCGCGAGTTTAGCGCGCAGATGGCTGAGTTTGGAACGGCTTCAGACGGACAGACAGAGGCCGTAGTCTTATAAATAGGGTGACAACGACCAGAGTTACCTCCGAGATTATAGAGTCACTGTTCCCCCGAAGATTCCTCGGTGCTAGTGCGCTTTATAAAATCCTTGTAAAATCCGTGAATGAAGGCTTCCGGTGCCAAGGCCCGGGCTAACCACGCCAGTCGCTCCGCAGAGGTGGCCAATTGCCCGCTTTGGGTATCGTTTACTCGACGAAGAGACCCTTGGGAGAAACCGTGACGGTGTGTTAAGCTTGTTCCAATTACGCACGATCAATATGATAGACTGATTAACCGTTCTTTAAGCAAATGTTGCGTCGGCGGTGCAGTAATCCCATGCAGGATTAGCCCCGTTTGCTTTCGGAAGAAGCCGCAACTGCGCGTTACCCTCGTTTCCATTACGAAGTCGCTGTTCCTCCTGATCATCGATGGAACGATTCACCGTTCTCTAACGATTACCTTCGCCATTCTTTGTATCGCTTTGGTTTCATCCCCACACGGGCTAACTCGTTCTCTTCTTCTCTGTTATTGCCCCAAATTTCGACATTGAAGAAATCCACGAAAAGCTGCGGCGCAATGCCCACAGAATTCTGAGATCTTTATCTCTGACTGCTTTTGTCATTCTTATTCACACCATGCCTGAAACTAACTGTCTTCCAGCTGCGGCGCAACGGTAAAGCTGTTTAATGTAATCCATTCTGGGGTCTTCGAGATGATCAGCCAGGTCCCATGGTTTAACAGCTTCAATGCACAGCCGAGAGACTTTTCTCACCTCGCCAGGGCACAGAGGTTTTAGCGCGCGACTGACGCGACTGACGCGCAGTGAGGCACGTCGGGAAAATTAGCGCGGCATGCCGTTGTATTGACGCGCATGCCGAATTGATAGCCGAAACATTGACGCGCATCAGCCACTGCCGCATTCAAGAGTCTTGCGTGCATTAATATACGCGGCACTGAAAACCGGCTGATCGGTATCGCGTGGCATTGGTTGATGTCGGATTCCTTTGCCGAGCTATTGGATCACATTGGAGAGCGCTGGCTCCCAATGGTTGCCCCTACCTACAGAGTTCGGATACCAGTGGAACTCAATTACCCCCCGCATTCCGATTGTTTCCTATGGATACTGGTGGAGATTTTGCCTGTATACTGTCGCATTCCACTTGTCCACAATGGAGAAGTTCTGGGGAATTGCTCATTAATTAGGCAAGGTTCTGATTGCATTGCATACCGGTGGAGTCTCTCACACCTCTTACGCCAATGACCTTTTTCCCTCTAGTTCAATCGATCACATTGTAATCCGACGGAATCTGTTGGAAATCAAGGTTCTCACCTGATGAAAAACCCACTGGTTCACAATGGATACTGATAGATCAGTGGATTGTTGGGTCAACATTCTTCTCCAATGGTTACTGGGATGAACCGGAATCCACTGGAAATTGATGGAATAATTTTCCTTCGTTGATTTTTTAGTGCAAAGCAATTTATTTATTTATAAGTTCAGCAAAACAACTGAGTGAGTACATGCCCTAATAGAGTCATAGACTTCCGCTGGACACGTTAGTCATTTATATCTCAGTGGAATCCGCTAGAAGCCGGTTACTAAATTGTCGACTCTCTGCCATTTACGATCAGTATGTGTTGAACCTTTGCATTCTTATTCACTAATTCATAATAAAATGAGAAGCTACACAGGCTCTGAATTGCATATTATATGCGAGGAATATGATATTTTTAGCTCTACTCGCCGTCAAGTTCCATTGAAAGCCATCCTAATTTCATGTGAAATGAGGCTGGCCAATGCCGATGGAAATTGATGGCCTCCATCAAACCCGCTGGCAAACATTTGGCAAACAACATGATACACTGGCGATCAGCATCTGCCAATGGCCACCATCGAACTTTCCAGCGGCGTGTATATTACTATATCCCGCTGGGCAGTGGGCCACTTAAGAATAATCAGTGAATAGCGACATTCACACATGCTAAAAATGGGTTTTTTTGTGGCCAGGATCGAAGATAGGCCTGGCATGGACCTGTGCAGCATATTTTGCCGATTTGTTGTGAGTTGGTGTGGGCCTCAGAAATTTATTTTCGGCGGCAGTCCAAAAGGGGCAAATATCAGGAAGTGGGCCAGGCGGTCAAATCGTGTATTTCTACATTGATAACTGCAACGAAACTGCTTGGATATGTCAAGAGAGAACGAATGCACTGTCTAACATATTAAAATGGGTGGTAGCATGAATAGTATTGGTGGCAATATTTACTTCTCCGACGTGTATGTTGTCGAAAATCACGCCGATTGATGAATTCCGGCTATTACATCCCTGAAGCGCATTTGGAGGGACGAAATATGGGTTGGGCAGTTACATATGATAAATATCAACATTATTGAAGCGGAATATCCACACTTATATGAAGATGGGGTCCACAAAAATCTCCAGATTCCAATCTCAGATGATATCTGGTTTGCAACAATCACAACTACCCAGCTCCAAATTGGCCGAAATAAATATTGGTGAGTGCTCACAGTCCATTACATATGTCTCATCAATCTGTATGTGCTGGGGTAAACATGTATCATTCAGGGTCTACCCACGGCAAAGCGGCCAATGTGAAACACGCTGTACCTCCAAGCCTACTTTGGGGAGCGCAAAGCGAACTAAGATGAGTGGTGTGTCGCAAAAGTCAGCCACTAAAAATAAGCAACAGCCTAAGGCGAACATAATGAGCCCCAGAAGTCCCAAACTGATAAAGAACTCGCAGAGAACGAGATGATGGAAGTTGGTGCCATTAAGCGGTGCGGTTCCCACGACAATATTTGGCTGTCAAACATGCCATAACCTGCGGGCCGAACATCATCCCGCCATCAAACTTGGTACAAACAGGGGTCCAAGGTTGTATTCCATCCCCCAATGACAAAGTATGCCAGAAAGTAACTGGTTGGCCTTATATTGTCCAGTGGCCCACTACCTGGGGGTGGCCCACTTCCCAGCAGGTTATAGTACCCCTTGCGTGAACCACATAGCTCCCTTATTCCATTTATTCTCAATGATGTGCAAACAATTGCAAAGTGAAGCAAGGCGGTCCTAGATTGCAAATAGCTGTCAGCATGCTGAAGACTTTTGTGATTCAAGTTGGAAGGCCTGAATTAGTGGCCCTGAGTTTAGTGAGAGTCTGGTAGAGGTCTATTCGGCACAATCTCTGCAGGTTCTCTTGGACGATGAACGAGACGCCAAGCACCCCCTGATAGCCCCAGAAAGTCCTGTTCTGACGCACCCGGTTTTGAAACAATCTGCCCAAAAATGAGTCTGGAAGAGTCCCAGGAAGTGTGGTAGAAACAAGCCGAAGCGGAATTGATGAAAGTGACTACGTGTAACTGGACTACAAAATGAGTAGAATTTGAAAGCCCCATTGAATCAGATTCTGACGTACCTAGAATCAACGGATTTGACCCAGAAATGAGCTCTGAAGAGACACTTCGAGCAGGCCGCAGTGGTACGAAAATAGTCGGAAAAATGGTGGGGGATCTGAGAGCTGGGACCTATACCATTAGATTTGCTTGCTTAATGCAACCCCAACGCACTAAAAATTATGTGGATTGGCCAAGAAACGAGCCAGTAAAGAGCAAGTGAAGGCAAGGGATCAAATTTGGTCTTATTTACTCGAATTTTGACAGCTGTCATCCTTTATGCAAACAGCTGTAATCAGCTCCCATGGTTTTGTGGCTCATAGAGGTAAAATGAGGCAGGGGAGATATCATATGGATGATTTCTTTTGTATACACTTTGGTCGTGGTTTGGGGTGTATTTGTAGAGGCAATTCCCCGTTATTGAGCGCAGCCTTTGTGTAAGGAGGGTGGATTGTTGTTTAAAACTCAGTGTTCTCCCTTAAGCCCTTATTAAGGGTAAAAATTTTGTTTAAGCCCTTAAGTCTTATTAAGGGTACTTAACTTAAGGGTATGTTAAGGTCTTAAGTATCACCTGTCGTATATTATTCCATGATATAACCTCTCTTTTTTTTAATCTCTTCTTTACTTCTCACTACCCATGTGTCTATATGCATCCCAACGGACAAACAGCTATCCTACTGTTGCCAAATCCTGCTTGAATCAGGTGGATCATCGATCACTGCCGTCCCATTCCCCTCGGATAGGCTAAAGTGTTTGACAAGGAAATCCACAGCCACTGTAGTTCCCATGGGTTGAAGTTTCTTTTCCCACACGGTAGGAATACCCTCAATGACTGGGTGTACAAGTGGGTCAAGAAAATTGCGCGATCAAAATATAATGATGCCATCATTAAGCCTTAATTAAGACCTAAGAAATTCCGGCCCACTTGTTAAGCCCTTAAGTTAAGTGCATTTTAACCCTTAAGTGGACTTAACCCTTAAGTCTTAGGTAGAACACTGGAACTTGTTTTTAACTAAGACTTATGCACCCAGATCAATCAGCCCAAGATCTACTTGTGATAGAAACTAGAGTGCATCAAGTGGGGTGGAAGTAAAGTTACCTCCTTCCCAAGCAACACTTAACTATATAGCTACGAATAGTTACGTGTCTACTTCATCAGGTAATCAGGTAATATCCCGGATAGGGGTATCCATGTTACACCTCTCCCCTCAGGATGAAGCCCTGAATCTGATGCCTAAGTTGCATGGAATAGGTCCCCAATTGCGGGGAGCTTGGTGTGTGTATCTTCAACCCATGGGACAAGGGGCCGCGGTTTGTCGTCGTCGCTTCAATATTTCATCCAAGTCCAGCGTGGTGCGCGGGACGTTGCGCATCAGTGAATTGGGTAGTTAGACTCTAGGCCATGGCGCATGGGGGGAACCACAGTGCGCTCCACTGGATAATTTGATCGTTAGTGAAATCCAATGCCGTTGTTGGCCAATCCGAGAACATAGTGTTCTCCGGATTCATGGTGCGCGCGTTGTGGTTCCTTGCCGATCGTGTGTACAGTTCAAGTTGCTGCACTGCGGAGGAACCCACCGTGATGTGGTGCGCACAGATCCACGCTGCAACGTGGAACAGCCCGCAACCACTGAGTACGTTGTTGAACAGCTGTCCCATCGGGTTCGTCGTGAAGTGGTATTCACCTGAGTTAACGATCTGGTTGTATAGCCCATCCACGGGGAATATTTGAATGACGAGGCGATGCCAGTCCGCGCGCTCGTCGTCGGTGCTGGACTCGACATGCAGTCCCAAGAAACCGATGGTCTGCGCAGCACGTACATCGGTGGTGCGTGGTGTGGTGTATCAGGGCTCAGCGGTGGGAAATATCCCATCTGCGTTGCGGATACCGTACTCCCAGTCCTCCATGAGCGTGTGCTCATACTGGCGAGGAGCGCGGTCCTCATTTTGATAGCGCGTCGAGTACGACGTGTGGCCGTAGTCGCGCGCGTGGGTGTGCCTGCGCCGTTGCCGTCGACGTCGCAGCCATGGCAGGGCCGCTAGTAGTCGACGGGGTCGTAGCCCCGTGTGGGATTAATGGCGTGCTAGAGTGCTGGACCATAGGGGCCGTCTGCAGCGGCACTGCGGTTGTGCCGTCGGGTCCAAGGCGTCCGCGAGTAAGGTTGCCGTAGTAGTCCGTGTCGGGCTTGGTGCGGCTCTTGGTGTACAGCTCTGGAGGGAAGTCCATACTGGTGCCTGGCAGTGGGAGTCGAGTGAAGGGCGAGAAATTTTTGAGACTTGACTTTTATCGTGCAAAAATGGCTTTTCTGGACTGGGCGTGGGCGTTTGGTGACACAAGCTAATTTACTCACGCCCATCGGCGAAGCCCACGCCGATTTGTTGGCATGGGCATGTAGCCAATGTTATACCTGTTGGGACAACCTTTAAAAGCTCATAGCATCTCGCCACTTCAAGATGCACGGGCTTGAAGCACTATTATTCGTTCTCTTAACGAAATCCATCGAATCAGATTGTACATGTTTGGGCAATATCCCCATTTGTGTAACCCCATTCCGGTTCCTCCTTCTTGGTCCTTCGTTTGCGACATTATCTATTCCCACGAGTTCACAGTAGACCTACAGCTATGCCCAATTTATAACCCATAACTCCATTTATTCCACACACCTGTACCTAGAACAGCACCAGACCAAGCCTCATGACGCAGGGCTGCTTTGTCGCAGTGCAAAGTCTTTCCCATCTGGATATTCCGCAGGATGTGTAAAATCAAGCCCCCGCAGGCTTGCTGCACCGCAGAAGCTGCGCCTGCGGACCAACTGCTGCCACGTATCCTCCAATACCGTCAAAAGCCCAGCGTTTCTTCAGCCTTTTGGTGCTCTCCTGGGTCAGGCCTGGATCCGACTTTCCTGCGTCTTCTGAAATCTCCCAAGCGGCTATTCACCAATATGGAACTCCTGGTACTCTTCAAGAGGCCAGATTTCTTGGCAACATTGATATCATTCGTCCTCTGGGCTCATCATTCAAACTGTGCATGCTATTGCTGAGCTGGTCCCGAGCTGACTCCGTCCTACCTGTCTCATTGTATTTTCCCAGATTCTTTTTTCTTGCTTGCGTTGCTTCTGGATTTTTGGCTCCGAAGCAGAACATCCTCCAACTTCTCATTATTCCAACACGCTTCGTTTCCCATCTTTCTCATTATATTTTCCCAGATTCTTTGTGCCTGCTTGCGTGTATGATTTTTTTCAATAAGATTATTTGTTCTCTTAGCGAAATCCATCGTTTTCGTTGGGGTGCATTTGGTCAACATCCATCTGCATTATCCCCCTTCCAGTTCCTCCGCCCCGGCCCTTCCTACGTAATATTTTCCGCTCCCACACGCTCGCAGCAAGCCCGCAGCCATTCTCCATTTGCAACCACGGATATCCATTTTATTCGGCAGTCCTGCACGTTCCACAGCATGAAGACGAACCTCTTCAATGCTCTTGACACGGCTCTCAGTTCAAGATCCCGCATTTGGATGCTGTGCAAAGACACGTCAGAGACAAGCTCTATAAACGTGCTGTACTGCAGCTGCTGCGCCTATGGCACGTATTCCCCGACACAAGATCAGACACGACTGTGCCGCGCAGTTCAAAATCACTGCGCTTGCCTGCGCCGCAATGAAGCACAGCATGAAAAAGTGTGCTTTATTGCTATGGGGCAGAAGAAGTTACTGCGACACCGGATGTTTGCTTGGCTTGCCATTGTAGGAAGGAGCTGCACTCCTCATACATTCGATCAAAGGATTCTACCACTCTGGTATCTTGGCTCCTGGTATTCTCCTGTTCCGCCTGTTCAAATGGGTTTACTAAGTTATTTTAGACATGAAGGCGCCTGAGTAACACTACTCCCTTGAATTGACCACAGAACCAAGACATCCAATTTCAATAATTTGGCTGCTAGAAATGTTATGCCAAATACATGAGCAAATACACTATTGGCAGTGCGCGCAGGCGGAAATATTTATTTTAGGATGCAGGCGCCTGTGAATTTACGCTGCGAATCGTTCTGTCTTGGTTTGAGGGCAAACAAATGAAACTGGACACACAATCGCCGTTGTGACGAAAACAGCCCTTTTTTAGAAAAAATGCTCCCGCCCTAAGTTCCGCAAAGAGCAGTGAAATGGCTGCACTCCGTGTAATTTTACAAAACCCCTCTGGCTGGACTCACGGTCAACTTCTGGACAGCAATCCCCGAATCTGGCGCAAGGAAAATTATTGACCGCCATTCTCTGCAGCTTTCCTTTGTTCAAGAAGCTATGTATCGTCTGAGATTGTTGAAGGGGGACTTTTGTGAATCTACGACTGTATGTACACACCTCTTGCTCCTGCCTGATTGGATTTCACACCACTGTATCGTAACCATTGTCATGTTTGTATTGAATATTTAGTAGATGTCAGCCTTGAATATAACAGTTGATTCTGTAATAATACCAACTTTGAACTGTTACCCTCGTGCCGGAGCGGAGCGCAGGCATATCTTGTTTCTATGGTAATGCGCACATTTGTCTCGGAGTTGACAGCCAAACTGTCCAAAATTTACTGAATCCCTGGCTTGTCTTGTGGTATGTGCTGCATAGATACTTAAGAATATTCCTATACCCAGGGAAAATGACAACACAAATATTGGGCGTGCTACGGTGAAATTTCCGTCGCCTAGGCTATAATTGGCACCATACCGCCCTACTCTGTTCGAAATTTAAATATTCATTCAGGTGCCATTCCAGATAGTCCAAAGCTATGCATTGGCATGTTGTATCTTGGTGAATGTTCTTTGATTTGGTTTCAAGACACTTGGCGTGGATTTAACACTCAATTCAAACTCCGAAGTGACGCAAGCCAGTTCGTCTGATGGCATTAAAGCTCACGCCAATTTGTCGCCTTGGCCCACCAACATCAAGTTCAACATTTCATGAGTATAAAAAGCAATCATGCCCCCAAAAGATATCTGGGGATCCTCCATTACAGCTGTTTTGAAAACGATAGGCAGGTTGGATTTTAGAGCTGAGTTCGGCTAACCTAAGCGCTGTTGCTAAATTTAGACAAACTTTTGAGAATCCACCATACCAGCGCCCACGAAAAAGCTTAAACAATCATGACGAATGACCTGACCTTTGCGTGGAGCGGCGGCCTGATATCCTGCGCCATCACGCTCGACCAGCTTCAGTCTTTTTTCACCATGAACCAGTACAACATGTCGGCAGCTAGCCTAGACTGGCGCTCATCCGTCATAACTGCCAAAAATAGTGAGTGTGGAGCTGTGTGGAGCTACGGCCCGAACTCAGCTCTAAAATCCAACCTGCCTATCGTTTCCAAAACAGCTGTAATACCTCCTGTGAATATTAGGCAACTAATATCATCATTTTGCGTGGTTTATATATTTATATATTTATTTTTGCTTGCAAAAACGCGAGAAGAACAGTATGCACCCATGCCAATCGGGTTTCGGGGCAATTGGTGTGGCAAGCCGATTTTCTCATGCCCATCAAAGCCCACGCCATTTTTCGGCTTGGGCCGCCAACATGAATTCAAATATTTAAATAGCGGTGAAGGCTCCAGTGCCTCCAAAATATATCTGTACCACAGTGCCTGTATGACTACCTCCTGTGGGACTTGAAATATTACTTCAGCGCCAAATTTTTTTTTGGTGATACAGTCCTTAACCGGGAAGCGAAATACACGGGGAAGCGAAACACTGCGGAGGAGGCAGACGGCATCACCTTTCCCGAAAGAGAAGTCGCGCGCAGGCTTGGCGCACACGCGGGAATCCAAGCGCCTCGACGGTGCGTGAAACGAGAGGCTGGAACACTGGAGGGGCAGAAAAGGGAACGAGGCGTTGTAACATGGGTCCGGTAAAAGTGACGCGGGCTGACGCGCACTGACGGCGGACGCGGCAGTGACGCGCGTTGATGCGGCAGTAACGCATGCAGACGCGGCAGTAACGCGGCACAGACGCGGCGTGGCTGTGTCATTGACGCGGCGGCGACCAGTAATACACGCGACACTGATAACCGGCTGATCGGCATCGTGCGGCATTGGTTGATGGCGGACTCCTTGACGAGCCACTGAATTCCACTGGAAATCACTGGCATGCGCCATGGCCGATGCACATATTTCACCTCGATTCATTGACCATGTCATCCGATGGAATCCGCTGGAACTCAATGGTTCTCCTCTAATAAAATTTCCACCAGTTCACATTGGTCTTCGGCGGTGGAACATTTATTTGGTTGCAATGAATCCTGACAGATTCCTTGAATATTACGTAGAGTTTTACTCCGACGCCTCAGAAATATTACTGGGACACGCTGGAATACTCTGGAAATTGAACCAAATTTTCATGATCTCCACCGCAAAGCGTTTATAATGACAAATGAACCCAGAAAATGAATCAAAATTTAGTCTTGCATTCAAGGGAATACATTGGATTCCACTGAAGGCCACAATCAATTCCTCCCTCAATGCCATCTTGATTTAGTCATCCATAAGTTTGTGATGAATTTGGAACTTCCAGTTTGATCAATTCGAACCCCTAGGATAGAAAACATTTTGTTTTTAATGACGGATTGGATCCTGGGACTAGTAGTCTTGTTATTTTGTAATCATCCATTGTACTTCGTTGTGAACCTGTGTGACCACATCCACCGCACTGCTCTTAAATACAATGGAAAACGGTGGCAGCCTGCTACCAGGTTCAAATTTATGATAGAGCAAAAACATCCGCCGCTCTGCCTTAAGATCCAGCAATACACAGTGGAATTCAACGGAAAGCTGCGCCGCTCCGGCGAATGCCGTCAGATCATGATGATGGTCAAAAAAACAACATGAAACACTGGCTCTACACTGGCCATCAACATCTGCCAATGGCCACCGGTAATCACTGGTGGCCATCGTTGGCCACCATTGAACTTTCCAGCGGCGCGTATATTACGCGCTGCGTCTAAATCTTTAGTAAATGCTCGCTGTGCCCTGGGCCAAGTTCCCACAAGGTCTTCTAACGCCAATGCCTTGTTTGGACCAAAAAAACTGCTCCCCAATTTTTGGTCAGTTAAACATATTACTAGGGGTCCAACTGACTGTGAACATGCCAGTACCGCAGATTTGAAAAAAAAGAAGGAATAAACTTGAAGACAACACAAGCGAACACCTCCAGAGCTTTGGCCTATACATAGTTTCAACTGCATTGGGGTCACTGAAGAGAAATAGTGAAGTGAATATGCGAATGGTTGAGACGCACCTTCGGGCAACAAATCAAACTTGCATGGTTTCTGTGAAGTGCAAGATCTATCGGTTAGAAGTCAATACAAAATCAACATATGATATTGCAGTTTGCATACCTTGACTCAACTTCGAGCCTGAGGTGATATCTGAAATAAAAATGTTTGAAAGGACGCAGCTTGCATGTGCAGTTCAATAAGCATGATCTGAATGATTGGAGTAGCTAGTAAAAAAGACATAAGGGAAGAAATTTTGTGTTAGGACTTGGTAAGGACTTCAAATATAACTTCCTGGCGCATCAGATGCACAGGGCCACGTCACGCTGGGGAAAACACATTAGGACACCGCGTAGGCGTTATCTCATCTCCAGTTCTTACTTATCTGGTTTGAACAATTGGTTAGGCAGCCGGAAGTCTCAACATGAGATGATGACTAGAAAGATATTGCATGAGCAGGTGTGCAGAGAAAATAATGGTGGCGATGTGGCACCCACTTAGGCCTTGATCAAACGGAATCCAGGATTGAATTGAAAAATGACCGATCAGCCAGTATAGATCCAGGTTGCTTACAATCATTGGATAGAACGGTTGTGGTTGACTGATGATTATGACTGATGATCATGATTAGTATGTAAATGTTCAATGCACTACAGCGTGAGCAAAAAACCCAGTTTTTCCCCCCAAAAAATCCGAAGTTAATTCGCCACGTGCATGTTTGTGAGCAGATTCTTGACACTGTTCAGTGCCTCCAAAAAATGTATGTCGGTCGAAGGCCGTGGGCCACGTAGGGGGCCTGAAATTGATTTGGTCTGGGAGCTTTTTGCCCGGGCTAGCACTGCGCAAAAAGCTGGTGAAGGGTCGTTGAACACGGACTCAGCAGTTGGCAAACTTACCGAACATGCAGGTGGCGAATTAAATTTGTGTTTTTGATAAATCGGTGATGCCAAGATTTTTTGCCACACTGTATAAGAGAACTTCGTTCGACCTAAACAAGAAATTGCTGACACTGCATTGATTCAGAAAACAGTCTTGGGTTTATAGTTGAATTCCCCAATGACTATATCGTAGGGGGGGGGATATATTATACTCGCATGGTCCACTGGCTGAACAACGAGTGTATGGAAGAGAAGCATGCAGTACTGTACGGGTGGTTATCCTTACAGAATTCCATTCAATTTAACATCAGAATGACCTTTTGGCTTGAATATTCAAGAAGGGATTACTGACCTCGCTGGAATTTAATTCACTACGCAGTCAGTCAAAGCAAAAAATGTAGCTGTGACGGCATCATAATTGCTAGTCAGTTGGTGTTTAAAAGACTGTGACCCTTCTCAGCGAACGCGTTAGGGAAACGGCGCGGAGAGTGTGACATGTAACTAATAATACCAAAAGGAAAGACTCACTAAGCGAAGCGGTAAGTAAATAAATAAAAGGAAGGGAACGAGACCGTATAGGCCTCAAGGTCAGTTTTTATCAAGTGTAACTGAAATTGAGAACAGGATTTACTACGCAGTAAGGCAGCCTCGTGGTTGCGTTCACCTAAAAATCTAATGTGAATAGGGCACTAAGCGCAAGAAAGGAAGCATCACAAATTGGATTACAGAAAAAATCTTTGCAATCAAATTATGTTGGTCCATGCAGTATTAAAGAAAAGAACCTAGTATTGTCGGCCAGAATATCCGGGAGCATGTTATACAATTCAGCCTGTATCCTTCCCCTGATCCGATTTCCCTGAAAGATTCTGCATGTGTGGGGTCCCCAAAAAGAGTGGCGAGTGCCTGACAAACATTTCTCGCCCTCTTGCCCCTTTTCCATGATATAAGGTGCAGTAGGAGGAGGCCAAAAAAAGAGTGCACTGAATTAGGCCCTAGGCCAGCTGAGAGTACGTCCCCGAAAACACTGCTTGTCCACCGGTTTGAACCAAATCCAAGTTGACACATCTGTTTTGAAAAGTTAAAAAAAGCATAAAGATTCCCGGGACTTCGCGTTTAAAATTCATGGCTAATCCACATGTTGGGCATCATCGTAAAGTGCTCACTTGGGGCTACATGCTGATATAAAAATCGTATTTTTGCGACTACAACACATGATACATCCACCACCTCAAAGATTCCCGATGTACGTTGAGATGCGTCGCTTTGACCGTTTGATGCGGTGCACTCTTCCCAAAATGGTCAAGACACCGGCTACTAATCTAGTATTATACTCGATACAACACCAGAGGTGTTGTAGTTAGGGTCTAGCATGCTCAAATCAGGTGTTTCGGGGCTGGCTAAGCATACTACGATATGGTACTATTACGAGTCCTAAGTTTACTTAGGTAATCGTTCTTTACCAATCTTTCCAAGCCACTTTTCTTCACATCATTCAGACAAAAAAGATTGACTTACCGTGGGATTACCGTTACTGTGGGTTTTTATGCAGGTGACCTTTCTTAGTGTCCTTGATTAAGAGCTTTCAAAGTTGAAGACTCAAGAACCGCGCACAGACGCGGTTGATCTTTGATGTTGATCAGATCAGAAGCTAAATATCAGTTCCGATGTTACCGGAAACTTCCCGGTGTCGAGGTTGGCGATGCCAAGCACAACTCCCGCCGAGCAATAAACGAAGGGTTGAGTCAAAACCACCATATCTGATCTTATTGCTCTTATCCATGCCAGATGGCTTCCATTGAGTTCGTTTGACATTGCTGTTCGGCCCGACGACAGTGAGCGGGATCCCCGACACTAGTGAGCGGGATCCCGACACCAACACCGATAACTACCGACAAGTATCAAGAATTTTCGGAGTCAGCCGAACAACACTTTGGCTTCTGATCAGATCAAAGATCAAAGATCAACCACGTCTGGCGCGACCAGCCGCGCACGACTCTTCAACTTTGAAGCACCTATTATGTTGAAGTTTTTGGCAAGACTGGGAACTGACGTAATGACTATGAGTCAGATTCTGTCCGTTTACTATTTGTTCATCTTGCTTACGCTGCGTGAATGTCGGATTTAAAAATCTATAAGATTGGGAGCTTGTTGTGCAGGGTGGGTATCCTGCAATGTCGTCGTATCAATTTGCCAGTGTTGGAAGGTGGGGTTTTATGCCTTGTGGCGGGCCGCTAAATTGACTGATTTGTTTGCGGGGGGGGGGGGGGTGGGGGTGGGGGGGGGGGGGGGGTAGGTTTCGCAGTTTGAATCCGATTCTGTGTAGACTCGATCCGCCGAGCGGTTTGGTTATGACCCCTTGCGTTGGCAGGATGGGTGGTGCGAAGTGAGCATTGTTCATTCTCGGTGTTGTAACTGCTGACGTACGTGTTCACGATGTTCAGTGTTCACTCCCTGCCGTACGAAATCATTCTTCTCATCATCAGACTTCTGCTGATTCAGATTGGCAAGTTCGAGTGGTCTTTTTTTGTGAAAGGCTACGAATCAGCCATGTCTGCTTTAGATGGAGAGTCATAGTGCTCGACAATGTCGGCTTTTGGAGCCACTTGCAGGTTCATGCGGATTTACCTTTGTCGTGTCTGGCCGCTACGCACAGCTGAAATCCCTACTGTCCCACCGAAGCCCGATTAAAAGTAATTTGCCTACAGTTCGCGAGTGGGATGTCCTAGACTTTTTTGCTTTCGCTGGCGCGAATTCGGACTCGGAGAGACGACAACTGAGTCTCGGTCAACCTCCTTCTTTCCTGTCTGATGCCACGAATCGTAGGTGACTGCGTCCGGTACACGAGGACCCAATTCACGACGCCACTTGATAGCAGTATGCAAACTTGCCAGTTCATAGTTAGCACCTTTCCACGCCTGATATGATCTAAGCAAAGGGATCCGGTATAAGCCTGTAACGTTTTTGGGCAAAATGCTCTGGAATCTCAATCGAGTAATGTCATCTAAATTTCAAGCTCTCGCAATTCTTGCCGAAGATAACCGGACATTCCACTGGTTATCTTACTGGCGTCGAAACCCTGCATAATCGCACTACCAGTGGCAGATTTTCCTCTGGACAAGGCAACGTAGTAAGATAAATGATTCTTACAATTTCCCAATTCAACCAAATTTTCATCACGGGATTTCCCTTGTGATCCATAATCGGTCATCGCAAAGTTCAGGAGTACATTTACCTGCCGCCTTATTACCGAAAGCAGGGAGTCGTTCAGCAGAAGGCAAGTTACATGTGTATAGGACCGCGGTATAGGAATAATATTAACAGGCAAGTCAGCTATCTGAATGGGCCTCGGAGGTTTGTGCAATCTAACGAACAAGGTTCCGAGAATGTTTTCGCCGTGTTCTCCAACGCTTGCGTCCCATCCGACGACATGAACTTCTTGTCCCTTCGTGATGCACAATTTAGTCGTGTCGTTAACCCTTAGCATTACCGGCATTCCGATGCACAAACTGAGCTTTCCAGGCACGTGGCCACTGGTAGTGGGGGTAGCATCCCACAGCGAGGCCCTAATTCGGTCAGGTATACTTCTCAGATAGGATTGCTCACAGCCTTTCCATCGACTGCGATTCACGGCTTGTTTACTGATCTTGTCCACAGAATAAAAATGTGTGAGGACTTGGTTGGTGTCCCTGGCAAACCTCTCTGCTCCCATCTCATTGAAGACGTCTTTCTGAACATTCCATGCAGTGATAATCGAAACATTTCGAAACAGGCTGTCACTCACACGTCGACTCCTCGCAAGCGCAGGGTGGTAAGACCGCACATGTGAAGGAGGAATGCCAGAACAGTATCTGCGACAATTCGATGTGGATCTCGTGGAAGATACAGTTTGAAATCCAAGTTCAGAGAGCGAAGCCTATCGAAATGCTCGACATCGAAAATGTCGCGCATTTCCTCCAATACACGGCGGCCACGAAATAAAACACAGAGAACCTCCAGCTTGAAAAGGAAGGCCTAAAGGTGCGTCGCACCCCCACAGAGGACGACCCATTCACACGACGCCCGGTAGCGATGTTGATGAATCTCTTCTCCGAGATCAAATGGAGCCGAGCGGCGACAGCAGCCTGCTTACTTCGAAACAAGCAAGCGTGTAGTACGATTCACTCTTCAGTATCATCTGTAATCTGTGGATGGACAATGTTAATTCGAGAACACTGCAGTTGAGAGGCCTATCTGTTGAGATGATGGTATTAGTTGACGGGTTCAGTCAGGCGTTCAGAAGCAGATCCACATTAGAGCACGGCAGAGATGTGGTGTGTCGTATGCTTCACACTAGATCACCTGAATATTTCCCTTATGGTCATACCAACGCTAGTGTCAAACGATTGGTGGATCATATATTCCAGGTGATTCTTGTGGCGACGCCATCACGAGTTGTACTCGCTGCGGTTTCAGGATTGAAGGCTCGGTGCAGACCTTCGGGTATCATGTGGTCGTGATTCCTCCTATTTTGATGCGTCGTGAGCCGGACGCGGTAGTTACTATGGGCAAGTGGTTCCAAAATCACCTGTCGTGTAAAGTGGGATCTTGTCCTATGTGTCTGAGCAAACGGGTAGATTCGCATTTGGTCAGACAGACCACTGATGTCTGTTCCCGATGTCTTGTGCCTGTCTATTACGAGTAAGCAGGTGCAGCTGGATCCGGTGCTGCGTTTTAACTGTAATGGACGCACAGTGGTTACAAAGCTGAGAGGAATCATCTATCACGGAGATGAGCATTTCACGAGTCGCATATTCTCAGCTGATGGCGATATCTGGTTTCACGACGGGATAACTACGCGATCCTCTACGAGGTTTGAGGTTAATTTGAAAAATGACAACTTGACTTCCTTTCATACGTATCGTGGAAAAGACGCCACGCTCGCCGTGAGTGTTTGATAAAAAAATTGTTTCGACAGCCCCATGGATATTCAGTGTGCTAAAAACAAGTACATCCCAACAAAAGCGATTAAATTACTTCGTCCACGTCACGCAGCATTGCGCATGGTGTTCTACTTCGCTCAAAACCTATTGTATCCGATTCGACATTCTCGCCATCGTCCCGCATTCCAACATGACCATGGCGACTGTGCCTGAAACTCCAGAAGCGCGATATATAGTGAACGTGCGCTGCGGCCGCATGCTGATGGCTGCACGCACCACTGGGAGTGGCGGGCCCGGAGTACGGAAGTCGCGTTTGCAGGCATACTTCCAGCTATATCTGAGGAACTCTTCTTTGGTCACTGCACTGAGTCAGCCGTGCTATTCCTGTTACAAGGCAAAAAATTTACCGATAACTGGGCCACCGTCACACTCTGCCACTCCTGAGTGCAGGCGCGTTGGATTGAACGGAAAACAATAAATGCGGGTGAGTGCCATTTTTGCGTTTACAACGGTGCTGCTGCGCTCTTATATGTCGCCGGACGTGTAATTTTAAAGTCAGCATATTGCATAAAAACCCACTCCTGACGACATCTCCGAGAATAACGACAAATAAAGACAGATGCCGGCCGCTGGTGTTATAGTATTTTCCTATGTTTCGCACGTAACACGTACTCTTGGCAATGCTGAGCGCTCGGTGGTGAATGGGCGGCACCTAAGTGATTATTTTAACTCCCACCGCTATGCTGCGAAAGATAAAAGGCATGGTAAACAACAGGGACTTTTATTTACAATCAAAGCAGTGTCTTTTCTGGGTATTATAGGTTTTGAACTAAGTCGCCAAGACTTTTTACGTGTATCGGATGACATTTGCCGGTCCCTTCGTAATTTACCTGAGTCATTACTTTAGTGGGCCGTGGCTGTCCTTATTTTTGGTCGTATAAATGGTGTGGGATTGAATCTATTGGCCATGGCTTTATCTCTCTTCGATTCTTTTGAGAGGTCAGAGAACCACGCGAGCATGCCGATCTCCACCGTTATACCTTTTGATTTTAACCACTTAAGATCTGTCGAGTGTCTTTCCTCCAACTCCACATTATCTTGGAACCCGACCGTTTTCATTACAGTAAGTGCCTCACCCCTCTTCTTCAAAAAGCCGCATATGGACGAAGGATCCAGTCGACTGATGTGGATGGAGTGAAGACGGGGGCACGCCCGCACGATCCGCCTGTTATTGTTGCCGATGATCGCGTCGGCAAGTAAGAGGGAATACAATAGATCTGCTTTAGGTGTGAGCAGCACAAGCCGTGTAATGGATGGCAATGACGCTAAGAGGTTGTGCATATAAAGGGGATCATATAAAGCACTGTAGACCCCAGGACTGGACTCGTACTGCCATGCGAAGCAGTGGCCCACAAGCCAAGTTCATGTCAGTACCAATTTACGGGGTGAAAATGTAAGCAACTCACAGCGCTGCTCACAGGTTGTCCAAAAATAAAAGCAGATAAGCAAAAGCGGTGTTCAGTGGCAAATGTCAGGATACAGTGAATGCGCTGTAAAGGATCGTGAGCTCAGCTTGGGAACTACATAGCAGCGTAAGGGATAGAGATCTCCCGGGTGTACGACACGTTGTTGGCGGAACGGCCGAGGGTGGAGCCGAGCACCACTGGAGTGCGTTGGAGTAGAGATACAAGAGGATCGTAACAATAGGAATACGAAGTCAGTTGGGAATGAAGAAAGTAGAATTGGAACGAGGACTCACCGGTGTATGAAACCTTGCTCGCGGGACATCCGAAAATGAAATAAAAAAGGTGAAAACAGTACTACGCGCCGCCGAGATGTCGGAAACGGTCGATATATGCAATAAACAGACCCTAGGGAGTGAGATCAGCATGAGAACTAGTTAGACAACGTGAAAGGCAAGGCAAAGCAGGAATATCCGCGCAAGAACGAGACTCACGCGTTCCAGCGGCGTGGTCTGTGGGGCGTAGAAAAATATCTAAATCGCCGGGGTGCGCCGCGTAACGGCGCAGTGGAGTTCCAATGCATCTGGGAGATGAAGAATACGACAGGATCTCTCTACGGAAACATAAAGCCCGCTGGGAATGATGAAAGTAGAATGGAATAACATACATGGAGCTTGGGACATTGAAATTCTGAATGAGGGGGCTGGTAAATTGAATCAGTAATAGCGTCGGAAGAATGAGATTCACGCGTCCAAACCGCGTAGTTCGCAGGGCCTTGAAAGATCGAAAAAATCGCCGGCGCAGCGGGAAGCCCCCAAAAAGTCGGCACAATTAGGGCAGAAGAGTAAATTAAATTAATGCGACGTACCGAGGCACGGATACCTGTCCCTCACCCATCGATGGCACGACTATAATTCATGACTAGATGCTTGCAGCTTCTGCCACCCGTGTGTTCCGGTCCACGACTGAATCACGCCCAGAATATAATATTTGTCAGCTAGCCGATCGGGATTGGAAGAGGAAGAGAAACAAACCTCTTTTACGCTCACTGCCACTGGGGGTTGTCTGTGGAAAAAAATCTACGTAGTTGCAGCAGCGTGGATGGTGTCACTCAAAGGTCCCAGAGATTTCCCTGGGACCGAGACTGAACAGTGAAAGATTACGGCCCGAGGTGGGGATGCGTAGTCTAAAAACATGAGGAATTGAGAAAATGCGTAGGCTGGCCGTGGCCAACAGTACGGAAGGAAGACCGCTACGGACCCCCGCGCCAGCACTCGCAATGCGAACGCCCCGTGACGAGAATATAAAACAACTTACATGTCATTCTCTCCTTCAGGCCTCACGGATTTGCTTGGGTGACGAGTTTCCAGGGATTTCTCTGGGAAATAGATGGAGTCAGATATAGGCTAGGGTTACAAGTGGAAGCACTCGGTGCATAAGCGAGTACGTGTCAACTCAACGACGCGCGGTGACTCGAAAGAAGAGGCCCGTGGGCGTCATTGAGTTGAGCACGCCGCCGCCGGTGCACTGGGATGGTGAGTGGGGGTACAGGCCTCGGTCGAGGCAATGCAACACAGGAATCAGGTAAACAGGTGTGCATGGGGGGGAAGGTAAGAGAATAGGAATTTGAAGGGGACGGACGCGTGGCTGACTAGAGGTATACGAGTGAGGAATCAGGTCAAAAAAAAGCGAATAGAATTATACAGATGTACCTGTGGGGTCGATATCCCTTTGCGGGGCGGTTGAATCGAAATATGGCGTTGGGATAACCATCGCGGGCCGCGAGTGCTGCGATACACAGAGATGGTGACGAGGAAGCGCCTTTGAATACCGTAAAAGAAGTGACGCAGAGTCGGGGGACGGAGGAATACTCACTTTTCTCCGAGATCGAAGATAAGTGGGGAGAGACGCGGGAGGACGAGACGAATTACTGCCAAAAAAAGACCCGAGAGAATGAGGATATATGGGAATAACAGGCGCCTAGACATCGCGGTATGGCCAAACACTATTCCATCATCCCTCCCCAGAGGTTCGAACGGAATCGGCGGGATCGAGGGTCGTGGGCGGAAGCGGGAGCCGTGATTGGTCCGAAAAGAAGCGAAATAAAATTATACGAACGTACCGAGGCAGCCGATATCGCGCGACCATAGGTGTACCACCGTTTTCGAGGTCGCAAAATGCGGATATGGCGTCGGCGAAGCGATCGGGACGCACCAGTGTGGTGGTACGCGCACCGGTGCGGAGACGAGGACGAACGAGCCGTTTTAAATCGTGGCGCCAAGTCTTGGGATGGAGAGGGGATGTAGGGTGACTCACCTGAAGCGATTTCAGGGCAAACCGGGTAGAATTGGCACAGGGCCAGAGCGATTAGTCAGAAAAATTGTGAAAACGCGAATGTATACGTATCTTACGCACCTGGACCCCCCGGTAGCTCCCAAAACTCCTCTATCTATACTCCTCCCTCACCTTTTGAATAAAACCAACGGTGAACGACGGCGGTGGGAGGATGTGATTGACGCTGAACTGCGACCCTCCGTTGGTGCGCAAATGGCGGGATGGGAAAGGGAGCTTGGGCCGGATTTCGAGTTGTAATACGTACAGGGGACACGTCCGAGAGCGTCGCTGGGTGGGTATGGGGTATGGCCAAGCCTGGAGCACAGAAAGGGAGCTGAACGGCGGGTGAGAGTGAAATGCGCGCAGAGGGCGGAGTTTCGAGCGTACAGGGGAGAATGAAGAAGGAGAAGGGAGTGCGGATGATTTAGAGTATACTGGGGGGGGACTGTAGGACGATGGCGATCGAATGTGAACGATACGAGGCGGAAGCGCAGTCAGAGACGGAGTTTGATCCACAGAAACGGCGGGCTGGCGCAGAGTTTTGAGTAAAGCCCGTCGATAAGGACGAAGATTAGGTAGTAGAGGATGTAATGGGCCTTGGTGGTGGACGGCGGGGAGCAGCACAGGGACGGCGTCTCGGCGATGGTGGATGTAGTGACACAGGCGGGCCGGCGTGATGCCAGACAACCAGATTTTAAACTGTGTAACTGACGCGCCGGGGGTTGCCGGGCTACGCAGGGTTAGGGAGACGGACTGCGTAGCTGGAGTTGGCGGGAGTGCGTAGCACTGCGCAGAGGTTAGCGCAGAGGCTCGGCGTGTGGCGGGATTGGCGCGTGGGATGGGTACCGGGAGTTGCCGCGGTGGCGAGGAATTTGTGCGGAGCTGCGCGAACATGAGGATTGGTGGGCCGGAGTAGTGGAGGCGTCGGCGTAGCTGGGCGTCGGATGGGCGGGAATGACAGGTCAGAAGGGGACCGGCAGTTGCCAGGCTTCTCAGAATTTGCGCAGGAGCTGCGCGGGAATGAGGAGTTGGTCTGCGTAGCTGCGCAAGGAGTCTAAGCGGTTAATGTTCGGATCAGCTGGGTCCTTATCTGGCAGTGGCTGTGAAGTTATCTGGCACTTCGTCTCGCTGGTGCATGTAGAGCTCTGTTCAAATCATCAGAATATTCACGCACATTTTATAAACCATTCTTCTTTGAACCCTCTATTCAGAATCTTATTTTTTGCTCTGCAGAACGAGTAGCTGTGGAATGTCGGATACCAGTGCCTGCCAGATAAGTGTGACGTCACAACGTTATCTGGCTCTCCTCTTCTCGAGAACGCATTTGCGGCCTCACCACACCTCAGCTCTTGGGATGCCCGTGGATGTATCCAATGATGGTTCTTCAAGCCACCAATGACTCAAAAAAACCTGGTTTCTCGCACCAAACCCCTCCAAGCCCTCGCCAAACCCGCCCGACTCGAGGCTGCGGCCACTCAGCCCCGGGCATCCGTGGCTCTCTTTGGGAAATAGGCTGCATCAGCACCTCAAATCCTCCTCTTGGGTCCGAAATGAACCTGGAACAACGTCTAGAATTAGTATATCATGAAGTCCGAACTCCATTATTCCGTCGACGTCAAATCTATGGGCTATTCTGGGTCCTGGCCGTTGGAGGCTTTTTTCGAGACGTTTCGGGTGGCTCCCTATGCGCGTTAAAGAGGCCCACTTGAGCTTGATCTTTTGCTGATTTGTTCAGTGACTCGGACCGAAGCGATGTATCTAGTGGATTGGCTGGTGCAATACGACCTAATACATCAGTAAATTTACAAGTCGGCTTTCCCCCAGCTTTTTGTCCTTTTTAAAGACAAAAAGGAGAAAAAGGAGAAAAAGGAGAAAAGCTGCGGCAGCTTTTTTCGCACAGGTCCTTTTCCTTTTTAAAGGCGAAAAGGAGGGGGGAAAGGACGCTTTAAAGCTTCGGTAAAAGTATGAAAGCTCTTACAATGCACGTTAAATGCTTGAATAGGATGTATTGATCTTAGAAGTAAGAACAAGCGTAATTAAGAATAAGCTACGTAGATAATCTCCAGCAGCTGAATGATGCACATCTTTGTGACCAACATCTGCGAGGGTGCTATGAGGAAGGACGCATGAATACAAGGAAACGCGAGGCAACATGGGATCAGACATACCTGGATGAGATCTCGGCACCACCCAACGAATGAGATTTGCTCGATATCTGGGAAACAGATGAGTGGAGCAGAGATAACGATGACAGGAGACTCACTTCGAGTCCGAAAGAGAAGAGCGGGCGTTGGCGGAAACCACGTGAGTAGGGGTCCTAGGGAATTTGCGACACAGCACAGGCCTAGCAGGGGCAGCAGAAGAAGAAAGCCACAGAAAAGAGGTAGGGTAATTGCGGGACTGGACTGGCTTGGAGGCATAGCGCGGGTTAATCAGAGCGCGGGCTTGATACACTACACAGAGTTTGTGCTTGAGGCTTGAGGGCTTGCGGCTTGAGGGCTTGAGAGCTTGAGAGCTTGATGCTTGATTGGTGAGAGCTTGAGGCTTGAGGGGGACAAGCAAGCGAACGGGAGGGAGCGAGAGAAGTGGCGACGTGGTGGGAGAAGAGAGACACATGAACTTGCATCAGCATCATTCGATGAGTGTTGAGTCGATTGTTATAACTCAGATCCCGATCTGGCTTCTTTTTCGAGAATTCCCGAGCTTATTTGACATTTATTCGGCTCGCTGCTACAATCCATAAACCAGTGTCCCGGGCTTTCTCGAAGTGCTCGTGATGAGTTGGAACGACTCCCAGCGTGAACTTGTTCCGAGAGAGTAACTGAAATAACACAATTCCAAGAAAATTTCCAAAAATAAATAAATGAAAATAAATAAGTAATCATAGTCTCGGCGCACGAAAGATCGCTTTTTATCAACGAAAACTATGTGACCACTAACAATTGAAACTAAGAACATACTGTTCAGGATACAGAAACTATTCAGGATGTGTAAAAAACTTGCCACACCACTTACTCCGAGCTTAATAATTAATACAGCCATAAAAGAACAAGTTCAGCGAATGCGGGCGCAGTTCAAAGATAGAAACAACATGGTTCAATGCGATATGAGATGGATTTCAAGATATAATGAAAAAGATATCTAGAGCAACATTACAGGAAAATGATGGTGTTCTTACAAGTAGGTATGTGCTTTTTGAGAGCAGCAGTGGCAAAATAATTCTCACAAATTTGGCACTGCTCTACCAGCCCGGCCCACGCCCACTCCGAGATTCCTTCCCCATCTGCCAGGAGTCGAAGATAACGGCTCTCCTTTCCCTCTGGAGAATGCTCTAATTTCTACTGCACAGGAATTTCACCACTTACCTCTTTCAAATCTTGATAACTTTACCATTAGTTCATCTAGCTACAATGTGTATTCGCCCGCCCGTAACATTACCTCCACTAAAATCCTTAACCTCAGATATTCCAGGGCATGCATAAATCCCCTGAGTTTTGTAGCAAGATTCCATTGCAGTCAAATTAGAAGCCCCTGCCCGCCTCGATGCACTGCACCAGAAGTGGTTTGACGCTTGCGTCGACCTGATGGGGCCGATACCTCTTTGACTGCCCCCACTGCGTGAAATCAACCATGAGATTAAACTCATCGACGATAATGCAGTGTACCACAGCCACATGCCTAAGTGCCCTGATGCTCTTCGACCCCTGCTAAGGGAGAAGATTAACGGGTACGTATCTGCGGGATGGTGGGAGCTGAAGCCTGTTCCTCAGGCCGCACCGCTCCTCTGCCTCCCCAAGAAGGATAATGGCCTACAGACCGTAGTGGATGCCCGGCAGCGAAGCGACAACTCGATCAAGGATGTCACTCTGTTCCCCGACCAAGATGGTATTCGAATGGATGTCGCGCGCACGCCACAGCGCTCAAAGATTGATATGTCGGATGCCTATGAGCAGATCCGCATAGTGGATTCCGACGTATGGAAGACGACGTTCGCCACCCCGTTCGGCACTGGCGTATCCCATGTTATGCAGCAAGGGGATTGCAACGCCCCTGCTACCTTCCAGTGTCTCATGACCTGGATTTTTCGAGATGTAATTGGCGACTACGTACATGTGTACCTAGACGACATATTTATATTCTCGAACTCCATTGAGGAGCACAAACAACACCTCACCCTGGTCTTCGATAGGCTCCGAGAGCAGCAGTTATACCTCAGCCGCAAGAAATGTGATCTCCATTCTAAGGATATGGATTGCTTGGGCCACCATATTGACGACCGTGGCCTTCACGCGGATGAGGACAAGATGACTAAAGTACTTGACTGGCGTACCCCCCGCTCCCGTAATGAGGTGTTGCGCCTCCTAGGCCTTATTCAATATCTTGCACAGTTCCTCCCGGATGTAGCCCACTTTACCTCACCGCTGGAAGGGATATGCCGAGGTGGGATGCCCTTCGTATGGAGGCCATTCCACCAGCTTTGCCTGGAGCGAATTAAAGCCATTGTCTGCAAGACACCAATCCTGCGCCCCATCGACCCTAACCACCCTGATCCTATTTGGGTCATCGGAGACCTCTCTGCCGTAGGGATAGGAGCGATGTATGGGCAGGGCCCTGATTGGCGAACTTGCTGCCCTGCTGGCTTTCTTTCTAAGAAATTCACATCTGCCCAACGTTCCTACAAGATGTACGAGCACGAGGCGTTGGCTGCCCTGGAATCCTTGCTGAAGTGGGAGGATAAATTATTGGGATGCAAAATCACGATCGTGACTGACCACTAGGCGTTGGAGGTGGTGAAGACGGCGGCTAGGAACAGCATTAGCAGCAGGCTAATCCGCTGGGACGAGTACTTGTCACAATTCGACTTCGAAGTCATGCACGTACCTGGAGTCCGAAACAAAGTGGCAGATTGTCTCTCTCGGTATTACGAGAATGACACGCCCGAGGATAAATATGGTCCGTACGACTACATGCGCGTGGACGTTCGACTAGACCCTGAGCTCGAAGACATGATGAAATTATGCTCCGAGGAGCTCCGAGCGCTACGCCCCGACGAGGTATCCATTCTGGCGTGTCGCGTTTCAGACCCGCGGGAAGACCGAGTTATAGAGGCGGCTGAACTCAATGCCCATAGCGAGCTACTCATGGACCTCGGCTTCGACCGCACCGCCATTCCGTTGAACGAGGCGCTGCTCTCCCGGGAAGCCCTCCGTACCAGTATAGAAGGGAGCGCTGGGTTCTTGGACGAGGTAAAAGCCAGCTATCCACAGGACGCGATATTCTCCAAGGTCATCACCCACCCTGCCGCCTACCCTCAGTTTAAGGAGGTCGCTGCCATGCTGTACGCTCGCAACTCAGCAGGGAACTATTGCCTCGCTATACCCGGATAGCCAAAGCCACACCAGGCACCCGCTCACTGATTGAGCTCGCAATCGACCAATGTCATCTAACGCTTGGACATCTCGGCACCCAGAAGACGGCGGACTATGTCTGCCACTGGTACTGGTGGCCGAAGATGGGGAAAGACATTGATAAATTCTGCGCCAGCTGTGGAGCATGTGCCATGTCTAAGACTCATAACCACACACCTTCTGGGCTACTACACTCGCTCCCTATCCCCCAGTACCCTTGGGATTCGATAGGGATTGATTTCGTAGGCCCCTTTCCGAGCTGCTTGGGGTATAACTACATGATGGTGGTGATATGCAGGCTCACCAGCATGATTCACCTCATGCCTATGAAGGTAACTGACACCTCCTCAGACGTCGCCTGGTTCTACTACCGCGACGCGGATGGCTATGATGGCTCAAGCGGATGACATCTTGCTGGTATCGTTATCTACGCGCGGACTTCGAGCAAAACTGAACACTCTCCAACGGTGGTGTGCCGTCAATTTCATTCTGATCAACATGTTGAAAACAGTGATCTTGATTTTTGGTTCTGCACCCTACCCTCCGCCCGTGTTTAAACTTGGTGATCAAGTCCTGACTATTACTGATGAAGAAAAATATGTCGGAGTTAATTTCCGTACGGACACTCAAAATATTCTCCAAGCACTATAAAGCGAAAGCAGGTACCGCTCGCTACTGCGTGCATCGGATCATGGCCATTGAAGACTCCACGGGACGCCTGACTCCAAAAGAACTGAAGATGCTATACTTGGCACGCGTGGACTGCCATCTTACGCACGGATACGAATTCACATGCCCTGCTCCTGAACTCGTAAATGCATCAACAGATTCTATTCTGGCATATGCGAAATTTGTGGACGCTCTCATGTTGGATTGGTTACAAGAAGCAGTAGACTCATCGGACAAACTCTACCTTATTCAGGGCCGACGTGAGCCACAGAAGGACAAACCTCCTGCACCGCAAACTTTACGACTACGGCACTACTTGTTTATGGTGAAGACACAGAAGTACAGAGAAGCATTGACTTCTCTTCTGCTGTCAACTCATTTACTAGCCGTCGAAATTCTGCGATACAGCGATCATATGCTTCCACGAATAGAGCGTGATGGACGTGTGTGTAGATTCTGCAAAATTGAGGTTGAAACTCCTGAACATGCCCTACTAGCTTGTGATGCATCTGTGGATGTCGTTGCACTCAGGAGCATTTTTCTTGAACAACTCTTTATTTGTGTTCCCGCACTACGCCGGTCGTTTGATGAACTCGACAATGTTGAGTTCTTCAAGGTCATGCTTTATGAACGCGCCTCTATTGGCCTCGTGGCAAAATTCACATATGAAGTCCTCGAAGTGTTCTACTCGATACCTGTTTTCAGGACAGATGTTTGAAAGGGAAGATAAAATGCGCTTACTGTTACTTACGTGTTTGTTGCTTCGATATATCGGCTAGGCTACAGCGGGACAGGAGACTGGTTCGCGAGCTCGGCTTGGAAGGTATATTGAAGTCAGGGACGAACGTGTACATAGAACCTGTAACTAGTACACCAGGATACTTCCTGGCCCCGGCGTTCCTAAGTGGGACCGGGCCGTGTAATGCTACCTACCTACCTACATCAACCGTGCCCCCAATGCTGTCCCTCGTGGATCAATCAGATCGCTGAAGTTGGCGGTTTTTCCCCCTCTTCCTTGCACTTACCATGCGCACGACTGACTTACTTCGCTTAACGCCATCACCGGTGCGACCAGGCGCCAAGAGTGCTAAGCGTCTGCAAGGCCGCATCAAATAATTTGAACCTCGCTCCATGGCACAACGCAGTGGGCCTTGCAGCCAGTGAAGTACCAAGCAAAAGGCTCAGCCGCGACCGCGAAGGGGGTCCTCCCGGGATCTGGGGGGGGGGGACTTCGTTCCCACCAGCTTCCCCCAAGACCCAAATATGCTTAAAACGGCCGCAAAAGACGACAGTAGATAATAAACAACCTCGTTCGGCGCTGAAGTGCCCAGACTGATTATCCGTTCTCTTAACAAAATCCCTCGAATTCATTTGTATGTCTTTGGTCACATCTGCATAAGTATTATCCCCATCGTGGTTCCTTATTCACGGTGCTTTGCACTGCACAATTTCAACTCCCACCGTGCCGCAGCAATAATACAGCCTTTCCCCATTCCCCTCAACAGAACTCCACATAGCAGTCCAGGTGGTTGAATTGCACAGCAAATTGGACCCAAGACCAACTGTGCCGCAGCAAAATCTGAGATGTTACCTGTGCCGCTCAGACGCGTAAGTCGCGAGGTCCAGCACCATAGTACACCACATGAAAAGGAATAGCTGCAGCCACCTATTTTTCACATCGCCTTGGGTTGTATAAAAACCTCGCAGAAGGCTCTCTACTGCGGCGAATTAACAAGCCATTCTTCAACGAAATGGTGCGCGATTCATTGTACATCCTTGGCTTTTACCTCATAATCTTTGCTCCTCGTCGTCTCTTCGTATCTCCATTCATGCAGCTTCTGCTGCGCTTTTCCCGTCCTTCAACACAAATCAATCAAACTATCCCCATTAGTGCTGGCCAAAAATATGATACGGTTAAATACGATACCGGCTTGAGGCTGTCCCGAAGATATGAATGCGACTGAATATGAATACGATATGACATGAATATAATATGATACGGGGTCCCTGTATTCAAATATATTTGAATACGATTCAGTTCTTGTATGTTAATGCCGTATTATGGCGATGCGACTCGCTTAAATTGCGCAGTCACGTCCCCGTATATAGGCAGTGTCCAAACAGTGTCTGACGGCCTTCACACGGTGCCACGCTCATCTTTCCTGTGTAAGCTGGCGTGGCGCACTTCTGTTCAAATGTGGGATCGCACGGGAACGCCAAGGTACATCTCGTGCGATTTCCATCAACACTCGACCAGTTCTTGCACCACGTACTATCCCGGCTGCGAGCAAAAATCTCGCAGCGGCGAACTGTGGCCGCATCCTTTGGCTTTAAAAGAGCTTCCAATTGTTTGCTTCCATAGTAAAACAATGCTCAGTCTTCTGCTCCTTGGCTATGTGGCGACCGCCGATGCATATATCTGGCCATCTCCGCAACTCGATGCGCTGGAGTCCTTGCGCTTCGACTTGAACCTAGGCTTTGCGAGCTTCATCCAACCCTGTGATTCTTTTCTTCTTCGCCGACGCTAACTCTGGCAGATCCAACGCGGCTGACTGGATACGCACGGTGTGCCACAACCCACTCACGGAAGACAGAGTCTGAGTACCGTAGGCATACCATGACATGGCGACGCACAACGTTGAAGACGGAACCGGAGGAATGGATGCCTCGATCCGCTTCGCCCAGGAGCAAGGGCGGCCGGAGGTCGTTTCTTTCGCTTGTATGCTGTAGCCGATGCTGATGAGCCATGGAATCCAAGAACGTGGGCGACGGTTTTGATAATACGCTGGCCATTTTATTGTTCTCTGCCACTCGCTATATTTCCAGTAGGCAGGTGGCATTTCGAGTTCGCCCTTGCTGATCGCTTGCAGTTGCTGACGCGCTCGCAATTGGCGCAGTCCAGGCCATCGAGGGGTGGTAAGTGGATCATTGTCCCCTCGAGTTTTGGCTCTAACACATTGCAAGTGGTGGCCCTGAGATTGCGTTCCGCGGGGGACGCGTTGACGCTGGGGAGCCAAACGCCCCAGGCGTTCCGGAGCCGCAGCAAGATTTAGATGCGCACATCGCCTCCTTTGCCCGGCAGGGTTTCACGCAGACAGAGATGATTGGCCTTGTAGCATGCGGGTTTGTCTCTCCCCAAAACGCGCTCTCGTCTCATTGGTTCCAGCCACACGTTCGGGGGCGTCCAACACGCCCCGTTCCCGGATATTGTGCCGGATTTGAACGACCCGTTGAACACAGAATCCGTGGCACACTTCGATTCGACCAATGTGCACTTCGATAACATCATGTGCGTAGATGTACATATATCTTCCTTTCACGCATCCTCATCGCCGTACAGTGCGACAGAGTATATCTCGGGCACCACACAGAATCCCTTGGTCATAGGTTTCAATGACACTACAAACTCCGACAAACGTATCTTCGGCAGCGACGGTAATGTCACGATGCAATCGTACGCCCTCCCCACATACCTGTTTGAAACGTGTCGCTTACTGCCACGCAGTTTTGCCAACTCACCCGAGCTCTTTGCATCGACATGCGCAGACTTGTTTACACGAATGATTGACACTGTTCCCAAGGGCATTCAACTCACCGAGGTCATTACACCGTTGCCAGTAAAACCCCACGGTATCCAACTCACCCTTAATGGCACCACGCTGCAATTATCTGGCGAACTTCGGGTACGTACTTTTATGATGGCGTTCATCATTTGGCAAATCCAGCTTGAGTAGTTGTGGGACACGCCTGCGGATCCGGATCGCACAGTACGTCTGCTTTGGGACGATCACGTTGGAGGCACCAACAACAAAGTCACTCTGCGCTCGGAGGGCGAGGTCAACAACGGGCGGACTTCAGCAGCCTGGTACACCTTCGATGCGACGGAGGATCTCGCGTTCGTGTCGATCGACGCCGTGGCCGGCATCACGAGCATGAAGTTCGCCATCGACGGCAAACTCGAGGACCAAGGTGGCATCGGATTCGCCGTCCAGGACAGCATCGTATTCTCTGCAACCTCATGCGTCACTTCGTTCGACGGCCACGTCCCCCTTGCAGGCCGAATTGACATCGCGGTTCGTGCCGTTGCATTCCTGCACCTGTGGCTGACCCTGCGTAGGTGCGCAACGGCGTGAATCCGACTCGCGTGTATCTGGAGCAGGCAACAAAGGATAGTGTTCAGCGTCCGATCATCGTCGAGACGGATGTTCCCCGTCCTACAACGCCGGTAGCTGCAAACGCCGCCTACTCGATTTGGAGTATCGACTCGAATGAGACCTTCGCTTCGTATACCATAGGAGCAGAAATTGATGGGGTGAAAATTACGACGATTAAAGGGTTCTCGCTGTTCGGGCTTCAGCCTTGCTCCGACGCTTCGAGCACGGCGACTTCGTGAGCAAATAAAGGTGTAGCATTCCCCCCCCATTTCATCGTTTCCACTGTAATGTCGTCTATAATGGTTGAAGGCATCTGTGTTCGAAAACTTCGGGTGGTTTACATAGCAACTTTCCGGTCTTTGACAGAGGATTGGCCTGGAACGCCTGTGCCTCCGGCGATGGGCGTGTGCCCAGCGCGTGTTGCTTTGATAAAGTTCACGGACGCAAAATGATATGGGCTTGGTGAGAGCGAGTTGTTGCGAGACCGCGGCGAGGAGACTGGTTGCGGAGTGTGTCTCGGTTGTAATGCACTACCCATCCTCAGTCGGGCTATATATAATATAATGGTGCTGCGGGGATGGTGCTTCGAGTTTAGAGTCGCATGTCTGCTGAACATCTGGAACTGCACTGGAATTATGCCAGTGTAACCCACCGACTCGGAGCCACGGCCCCGACTCATAGACCATTCACCAGGGTCGTGTTGCAGCCACCTACGCCTCATTTCACCGCTACTTCAGACTTTTGGCCGTTTCTTGGCTTGACCGAAAAAAAAAGTACATTAAGGACTAAAACTGGATTGAGCTTTGAAAAGTAGCAAAAAAGCGCTCAAAAAGGAGATCAAAAAGGAAGAAAAAGTGCCTTGTCCAAAAAAGCTCAAAAAGGACTCGGAAAAGGACTTGTAAATTTACTGATGTACTGCCCCCATTCTCCCTTCCCTCCACCATCCCTCCCCCACATCTTGGCCTCTAGGACATCGCTGATCCCCCCTACCAGATAACGCCCACTCCAGCTGCGACTTGAACGCCGGTGCGCTCGGTGTTTCCAGAGCAATGCGACGTCCATTCTAAGGACGCCGCTCCGAGTTCTTTGAATCACATATCACAGTAACATGTTATTTCTATTCCCATCAGCAGTTTTGACCCCGAGTTCACTGCCAGGGTACGGCGGGATACAGTGCACGACTGCTGATGTATTAAACTTCTAATTTCCCGTTTTCTCACCGTATTCATTTGACCATGAATATAACAGTGATGTGTGGAGTGAAAGCCATTAGTTCCCTGATTTTTCCCCTGAGATCTCTTGAACTCTCTCGTCTTCCTTCCCTTTTTGAATTCTTTTTGGTGTTTTGCCGTCACGAGACCCAGTACAATGAAATAAAAACCGTCTAAGCTGCGCGGTGCATGGTATGCGGAACAGTGTAGATCAGCGGTGACTTTCGGCATGTCGTCAGCATTACCGACACGGCTCATGCCGGCTGTGGAAAAATTGACACCACATTCACGAGATTTCCAGCCCACCGCCGGATTTCGTGTGCCGTTCGAGAACGGATGGGTGGAATTTTGCGTGTCTGGGCTCATCAGGAAGGGGGGATCAAGAAGATGGGGCTGGTCAATTTTTTGGGAGAAAATGAGTAGATACTCGATGCGGGAAAGCAAAACGGACGGTTTTTGGCGGCGATGGATGGAATCGACTACAGGGGTCGAGGGGATGGGCTGAATAATCCAGATTTTCTGTGAGGGTGAGCCCCGAAGCTCCCCCACAGTTCTAGGTATTCAGAACCGAGGGGACGCACATGTTCTTTTCACCCACCCACTACTCGCTTTTCCTTCAAGTTTTTTGGAACAGACAATTATTTCGACAAGTACCTACACTATTTTTACCATACTTAGCCCACGCGCTCGTCACCAAATATATTCGGCGCCGCTTTTGCGGTCTGCCGTTGCGCTATCTAGGTTCGACAACGCAGCGAGGCCGAGACACTAAATGCAATGAGATATATGCCTCAAAAAAACCATTTCCCTATATCAACATGTTCATGTTAAACCAACACATCCAAAGTAGTACTGTAGGATGTGTCTAAATAGACCCTGTTTTAGTGGCCTTTACGGTGATTTTTTTGCTTGTGGCGCATTAGTGTCAAATTTCAGCACGACAGCACGACATTCACCTCAAACTAAACATTTTCAGCAATCCACTGCAAGACTGTTTCTCTGAAAAGTACGGGTTGGCTTATCCATGTGAAGTGCTCTGCGTTCTCGAGGTCAACGACAGTCAATCTCTCCCACCCAGTGATCGCATCAAGTACGCCCTGCTTGACGTTAACTTTATCATTTGCCCCAAAGATCGCTAACAATGGCAATGCTCCTGAGGTCCCGGCTTGGAGAAAACCGGTGCTGTTCTGCGTGCGAGTGGACAATAATTCGGTGACGGCGCGGGGCTGAACCACGCCGTCGCCGAGGCAGGCGAGATAGAAGTTCCAGTCGAGGGCAGGGTGGCAGAGGTTGATAAAGTTAATGTAAGCGGCCTGGAATTCAGTGACATTGACCGTCTCAAAGAGACTCGGGATGAGTGCGGCAATAGCAGGTGAGGTGATGTTAGCGAGGGCGGCCATATATGGTATGGGAGCGTCGTAAATAATACCAGAGATGTAATCCGGGGGATGAATGGATAAAACATCTGCGATGTGGGTTGCTGCATGAAGATCGTTGTAAGCAGTGGGGAGAGATGAATAAGTGTAGGATTGTACCGCCCAGACTCCTGTTCCCTGATACATGAGTAGGATATCCCGTTGACAACAATTGCGCTCACCATCCCAATACAAATGGTCGGTTCAAATTGAAACTCTGGACTACCGCGTCAAAATCCTCCGCAAGCCGCTGAGATACCCAGGCGGCCGAGTCGGTTAGCTTGCCGCTTCGCCCATGACCACGCCAATCGTACCGTACCTGTATATTACCAGTCGACTATATAGATCGTTTGATTCTAGTATCGGGTTCGCTCACCATGTATACTTGGAGGATCCACAGGGGATCATCGAAGATTTCGTTGAAAGCCATCGCTCCCAATCCGAATCCGTGGATGAAGACAATTGCGGGTTTCGAAGGATCACCTCGTGCCTCTGCGAAAATTTGCGTCCCATCCGCCGATGTTACAAAACGTCCGGGAGCTATCGCTGAAACGCCGAAGTTTGCATTCGTGGGATTTATCATGATCACCGGGTTAGCGAGCTCAAAAATAAGAAAACATTAGCTGTTGTTCGAGCAGATAGTGAAAAGGAAATATCTACTCGAGCGTCAGTGGTGTTGTCTACGGCGGCTTGCGTGTTAGTATTTCGACCAAGGACCACGAGGTATCAAGACACAGTACCGCGCATTTGTATGTCTTGAACGTTTGCGGTGACCAACTGTAGTAAGGCCATCACTACGTTCCGCGGGCCCCTAGGCAGACACCTACGCAGACCTACGCAGACCTACGCTCAATTTGTCTAACTGAGCGTAGGTCTGCGTAGGTCTGCGTAGCCCCCTAGGCACAGCCCTAGGCACAGCTAGGCAGATCTGCCTAGCCGTCTAGGCAGACCTACCCAGACCTACGCTAACATAGGCACAGCTATGCCTAGGAGGCTGCGGAACGTAGTGCATGGCGCAAGAAACAGATTTAAGAGAGAACAACATTACAGTTAGAGGTTGTTGGAAGTTGGAGGGACACTTCGAGTGCTGAAAGATATGGGCAAATCGAACAGCATTATATATACTGTCGGTGTCTTTCATAATACCCCCGAACTGCATTTGAGACCTATCATTGTTGTAATTGTTCCCCAAAAGTTAGCTCCATGGAGAGAACGAATTAAATACTCTACTGTAATGATTCCTTTGTCATTGAAAGCCGGTGGTTCCATCCTCACTCTCAGGTTGTTCCAGTCAGCCCCGAAACACATCAAAAGAGCATTGCAATCGATGTATCCCTGTATGTAATATCCCGAGCGATCTGGCGATGCAAGTTGACGTACTAGTGTTTTGCTAACCTGGTTTGGCTTCGCCCGGCCCAGGCCTGAGAGCTCCTAGGCCTGGCTAATGGCCAGGAGAAGCCAGGCCCCAGTTAGAGCCAGTGGCTTGGGCTATGGCTTGGAAGTAAATTTCACAGTTTGATCTTCGACGTTCCTCATCGATTGTAAGTGGCACTAGCTGAACTTGAGCATTCGACATCATTGTTTGGATTGTCTAAACTGGGAACAGTGGTCCCAATATTGTCACCAGATTGGAGTCTCCCCTTGATTAACAGATGTGTGAGTACTGGTCGAAGCCATGGCTTGACTGGCCTGACTTGGCTTGGGAAATGTCCAACTAGAATCTAGAGCTGGAACAAACTAGCAGGACGGCTTGGCCTGGTTTGATGAAACAATGGCCCGGCGGGCTTGGTTTCTGGCTTTAACTTAGGGCTAGTAAAACACTAGAGTTAGCAGTGCTATTCCGCTCGTGCCTGGAACGGCGCTGAATGCCATGAATGTGATGTTGGAACTAGCTAATGAGGTCGGCAATGCCTGAATCGTTAATCGGCAGAGACTCGGGTTTCACCGGTGGATGACAACGGTGAATGAACCCAATTGGAACGTGCAAGCATTACCCGGGCGGTTTCTTGATGTGGGATGAATAAAGATAAGCCGCGGGGGAAATAAAAGGATATGCCCTCAAGATCTACCACTTTGCTTGTGGCCACCAACAAGATCGTTAGGAGTCTCAGCAGCAGAAAATCACGCAGTTAGTGATGTTTTAGTCCCTCTTTAAATTTCCTAACGCCATAACAAACGTCTGCACAGCGGGTCAAAAAGCCCGAGCGGAACGGGGAACGGGGTTGATTCATTCCAACAAGCGAGCCAGGCTAGCCTATTCAGTTCAATGCTTACGTGGGGGACGTGTATGTCGCATAAGCCTCCACAAGGTCAAGAACAATATTGTCGGTAATGGTTCATATCCATTTGCTTGCGGCCAGTAGCCAGCAGTATTGCTTTCTGTTTCCTTCAGGGCCCTCGAGTTGAACTTCAATCCGTTGGAGTTCATTTTCCTGCTCATCACAAATGGAGCTAGGTGTACCTGCCGGAGCTTGGAATGTTGGAAGTTATATCACGTTTAACTAGGTGCGGTACGTGAGGCCAGTTCCAGCGGTGATTCCAAATCGGTCGTAGGACCGATTCAAACTGAACATACCGAGTCAGGAAACTCTCGACAATATGAGGCCATTTTCGATAAATGAAGCCTTCGGGCACATCCTCGGGCCCGGTCACACCCCCGTACAAAAACCCCGCAACCTACCGAAACTCCCACCACCACCCACCCCGAAAATCCCCGGTTTCACCGCACCCCGCCGCCGCCACCCCACGGGTTCCACACGTGTCACACCCGGCCAATACTATCTTCCGCCCACTTATGTAAGATTTCGATGTAGCGCTGAAATATGAGCTAAAAGGGTCCATGAAAAAAGAGGGACACTTACCTCATATGAGAAATACTTTCCCAGGTTTGTAGAGCATTCCAGCAGGATTTGCGGCCACCAGAAAATCAAATCTTGTTTTTCAGCACTTTTGATGAAATTATCGCCCTGCCAAGCCAGTTGTTGGTCAATTTACCTCGGCGACTTTCCTGCAAGCGCAATTGAAGCTCAAATATTAAAAAAATCCATCGGATTGGAATTCATATGGTGAGGACAATGCATGTGAAATCCGATGGTAATTGAGCCAACAGGTGTGGAGCACAACGTCGATCAAACTTATTTTGCAAAAGTGGGCCGAAGATAGTACCGCCATCACCGAAATCCAAAACCCGCGACAAAACCTGGAAAACCTTGGGAAAACCTCCCACAAAACCTGGTAGGTAGGTAGGTAGGATTACACGGCACGGTCCCGCTCAGGAACGCCGGGCCCAGGAAGTATCTACAGTTGACTATCTCATAATGCATATGGTTGGGAGCCCTGCCAAAGTCTGCATGGCCCTATGCATTGTCAGATCTATGCATTGCGAGGTTGGATTTACAGTGAGGATCAGCAGTTTGTACCCTCCATTTCAGTTCCAAATTCCTATGCATTGTCAGATTTTTTGGCAGGTATGCATTGCGATATCATGCATTGTGAGATAGTCAACTGTAATGTACAAAATACCTGCCACGAAACCTGTAAGGTACCTCCATATATTATACCCTATCATTTCTTTTTCTGTTTATTCTCCACGCCCACTAGTATTTAGTCATGGACATTACGTAGTAAGTATCACGTGGCCGCCAGCGAGCAATACGATTATCTTTTCTTTACTATAAACCTCATTGCGCTCCTCGCTGTCTCAGCCTCCCTTGCGTTTATACACACAAGAAGAGGCCAACAAGCGTCAGGCGCGTTCTTCTATTTACTTCTGAACCTATTGACCGGTCTCGAGTCTTCGAGATCCTTTTGTAGGTTACGCGAAGCGTGCTCCAGCTCTCCGGGGTATCCCAAAGAGCTGTGGGTGTATACTAGGCCCCGGGTATCCGAGCCGAAGTACATCCTGTAGAGCACGGACCGCTACTAGTATAGATACGTCCGTAGGGGTCAATACCATCTTGCTCGCCTTCTCTCGTACACTCGCCAGACAATCGATAGCTCATTCCAATATATAAATATTGCGAGAACCTAAGGTCTTACAAAACCCGTGCGCACCACTGGCATCCGCCGCCGGGTATTCACGGCAGATGTTGAGGAACCTGCCAGGATCTCAGCTAGCCTGTTCTCGACTGTGCCCCCCCCTTTTTTTTTTAAAAAAAAATCAATTTTATTTCCCCTTTGTGGTGTACCATATGGTAGGGAGCATCTACTTGAGTACTCAAATGTACGGTATGTAGCAAAAAAGTGTCTGTGAGGTGTATGGAAGGGGATGTATAACAAGGCTCCATGCACCACATAAGTGTGGAGGAATGGGGTGTCCCACATTAGGCTGCCCATGCGCAGCCTGGAGATAAAAGTAAGTGATTTTGTCAAGAAGTAAAAACAGTAAAGTAAAACGGAAATAGGTAGGTAGGATCGACCGGGTGGATGAAACCGCCCAGTGGAGGGGTTATTGGAGAGGGGGGGAGAGTTTGCGAGGCCGGTATTGAGAAACCCTTGGCTAGCCCATTCTTGACTGCACTGCCTGTTCCCGGCTGCTCCCGCCACGCCCGCCATCCGCACCTGCCCTGGCACTTGCCCGCGCGTTCCCGCCCTTGCGCTCCTGCCCACGGGCTCCCGTCCGCCCGCCCGCTCCCGCCCACCCATACAGTCCCGCCTAGCTTCATTCCATTCAGCTAACTATCTATTTTCATCCTCCCAAACCTCATATTCCTCAAATCTCTTTCACCGTCCATTTCGGCATCGCTATGTGCACATGTTTGCCATCGACACTCGCTTCCTCCCACCATCAATCCTGTGTGCGCTCGGGACTACGCCTACCCCTGACTACCACCCACAGATGGAGCTCTCTCGGGTCTTTTCAAGATTTTACACATCCCACGTCCTGCGTTAGCATGGCCCGGCCTTTCCACCACACCGGCCTTTGATCACAGCGCGCAAACCCCGCCCTCCGCCACATATCATCCTCTACCTCTGCAGCACCCTTGGAATCGGTCCCGGGTCACTACCATCGCATTCTAACACCGCCTGGTTCCTCTTCAGCTCGTACTTCTCGTCCGTATGTCTATAACTGCGCTTGTACTACTACTATATTTACACTCCCACCTTTCTCACCTCTTCCTGTGCTTCTGCACGGCTCCACCACTCTACCTGTGCACTGACGCCCCCAGACGACCTCCTAGCACACTCCACACCCGAAAAAATGGTCCTGGAGACCGTCCTCACGCCACAAGTTGCCCGCCACAAGTTGCCCGCCACATAAGCGCGGTCTTCAAGTGCGTCAATGAGACTCTCCACCTCCTTGTTTGCCGCTGATACTTCTTGGAGGAGCGTTTAGGAGGACACCCGAGAATTTCGGGTAGTTTTTAGATCTTCAGCGGCATCTAGGTGCATTATATGTGCATTCTTCTCTATTTTTTAGTCTTTTTCTCTACTAATATGAATGTCCCCAGCCTCAATACCCGGTGTTACGTCTCACCTTACCTCAGGGGTATCTACCACATCCCTCCAAGGGGCGCCCACAAAAAAATCAGCTACACAGGGTTAGGAAACTGAGTTAAGGGGTGCCGGACACATACCATACTATTAAGCGAAATTCCCACGTGTCATCGCCATCAATTCTGGCCGAAAGAGGCAATTTTCGGTAAATGCCGACGCACTTATTATTTCTACGGTCCGGGAGCGTAAAATAAGGGAACTAGTGTGTTAATTTCTACTGCCGCGCACCTTTTTGCGCACCCTGGCTCTGCCATTCACACAGCAGACATCATCACAGTACCACGCACCAGTTGGTTTCTTCCTCAATCCACGGCAACACAAATGGAACTGGACAATATATAAGGTGGTTAAGCATTAGAAATTCACCAAACAGTGCACCTTTGAAGTACATGCAGGCCCACTGCAAGTTATTGTTTCGAGGCCCTCAGTTTTTGCGCAGTCAGGGCCATCGCAGTCCCTTTCGTCATCGGAGAGAAGGGCCTGTTTCAAGCTCGGAGAAAGAGTAATTTACGCTCCAGATAAAAAAAATTAAAATTAAAAACAACCTCTTTTAAACGCATTTTTGAAGCATTCTGAGTCGAAGTCCGAAAACTGGATTAGGGGGTCCCAGACCCATACTATACTTTAAGCGAGTGTTTCGGCATCTTCCAGCGGGTGCCCCTTGCGCCCGGCAGGACCTCGTACTTACCTTTTTTTAGCGAATGCTTCTGTAACTGTGATAGAGTAATAATGAAATCCCCGATTTTTCTCGATAGAACACACACCAGGTGAAGCAGAATGCCAATTGACGAGCTACACGCAGCAGCACGCACTCAAGCAGGACTGGATGACAGTCAATAGCTCATTTACCCAGGGTGGTTGACTCAAAAGGCAGCATGATAACCCGAATGGATGAATGAGGACTATCAAGACCGGGACAAGAGGTATGTAGGTGTTCAGAAGACTAGGTACACTGTAAATTCACTTTTTTTTTTTTTTGGGGGGGGGGGGGGGGGTTCATAGAGAGCATCTGCATGAAAAGCGAGGCGAAAAATATAAGGGAGAGTGTGAACACCATCCAGCTGCAGCTCAACGGATCAATCAAAAGGTTAGCCATTGTGATCATAAATCATAGAAAGATACATATATAATTAGAGGTAGAAGCCCTCGGCGTGCTTGGGGCTGCCGCAGGGAGGACAAGCGGTGCGAACGTGGGGAGGGTGACGAAGGAGGCATGTGCGGAGGTAGCGTAGATGGCGATGTGGGGATTCGTGTAGGTGAGACTTTCATTGAGGAGGGAGGGGTCTGGGAGGGAAGGGCATCAAGTGTCTCGCGGGCCAAGGCCAACTTGTTGACGACAACTGTCCTGGCCTCCAACAAGGCACATGACCGTAGACGAGGGACATCAATGGAACCCCGACCTTTGAACAAGCTCGGGGGGGTGGTTCCTCGCAGTGGAAAATTACGATTATTTCTAATCTCGGTTCTAGACATCGGGCGGTTTCGGTCCTGCGGACCGTCGGATCTCTGATCCAACTGATAGAACATACGCTTTCAGCTGCTACAGCCATCCCGAAGCGCCGGGAGGGCGAGGAGGGTATTCTAAGAGATATGAATATAATTATAGCTTCAAATATTTCTACAAATCCTCAAGTGAGAAGGGAGGAGTGCGAAGTATAAAATCAGTAACTTGCTCACCATCAATGAAATCAGACTCAAAAATTATGCCCGATCTTGTAACTCAAGAGGAGGGGCTACATGTATAGAATATGTCCTGTAAGTTTGAGGTTATTCAAACCAAGGGGAGAAGAGGATTTTTTGTTTTTGACCATTGTTAATTGAAGTGTGTCGTGGATCGCAAGTTTTACGGTCGAGTAACACCAGATGTTATGGGGCAGTGCTGCGACATCAAATTTTCATCAAAAAGTGGCTCGGATCAATCCGACCGTTCACAATTGTTTTGTAGGCACATTGCTGCGGACCGCACCTGCGGCGCTGCTCGCACAGCAAGCCACTGCCCTTAAATAATGTCTGGAAATGAGACTGGATTATTTCAAGATGAAGGACATCAACTTGACAAAGATTGAAATTCTACGAGGGGCTAAGAGCGCAGAGGCGGCTCGGTTGCATTGCTTCAGCCTACTCAAAGAGAAGGCTTCATGCCTTTACTGTCTTAGCCAGTGCTGAGAACCGACACATGAGTGGAAACTCTTTTGAAAGGACTATTTAACGGCCATCTCGGCATCCAGGATCATTCAGCGTGTGAACTCCGAAATATGCCGAAAGCCGGAACAGAACGGCAATGACCCCTCTTTAAAAGACAGTCCATCACTCTTTTTTGTAGGATTTCATGTATAATAAATGAATAAAAAAACACAAGACCACATGCTGGACAAAATGCTATGACCTTGAAATGACATGTCCTGCATATCAAAGACAGGTGGATGTGTATTTGTCAAAAAGGTGTGGAGAAGTTGAAGAGAATGAACAACATGACCTTAAATACAAACCTTTACAATCCGAGATCCAGACTGCAATTCAAACCAAAACTTCTTTCCCCAAGATCAATTGTCTGAGCCAGCTTATACTCTTCCTCTTCCACATCCTCCGCAACATATTTCTCCTCCGGGGTGCTACTAGGCACACACAATTCTGAAAGATCTTGGAGTTTCTCCTCATACTTGGCCAAAACAACAGAGTCAACCTCTGCTAGCTTTGCATCAAGCTTGTCTATATATTTCATCTGGGAAGATCTTTCAAAGAGAGGCCTTGCTACCTTCCACAATCCAACTGCCTTCATGACCTCTCCACGATTATTCAATATACCAGCAATTTGAACCATGCAATCTGCCCTCCAGTGATGGACATCCATGAATGTGAATCCATCAAGAGCAACATTGAATAGGCTGAGTGCTGTGTCATCATCACCTTGGGCAGAAAAAAGCTGCCCAAGGCATCGGAATGCTTGCATTGTGTAGCACTTGTCTTTGCATTTCAGAGCCAGGCTAAGAAACACTCCTGCCCATCGGATTGTAGTTGAGATGTCATTCATGCCAGTGGAAAGATCTCCAAGCCGTTCAGCACATATGAGTGCCAGCTCTGTATCAATACCGAGAGACGATGCAAAACATTTTTCAAACATCGCATTTGCAGTCTCGACAGCCCCATCTCGAAGACAGAGTTCAGAAGTTGCAAGATCTGCTGAGAGACATGTCAGTCTGCCCTTATACCCATATAATAGCTTTAAATGAGACTGAGCCATGTCTAGATTTTGGCAAATGATTTTAGAGTCAGCACCAGTGGTAATATCAATGAGGGCAATGTTCAAGTTGGCTAGGATGGCTTCATATGAAGTTGGCTCGCAGCTGGATGCAATGGCTACTTGAAGTTGGCGAGATTCTTGATACTCTGATTTCAATAGGTGGATCTCAGCCCTAAGATTGAGGATGCTAAGCCATAATGAACCCTGTTGTTGACCACAAGCAGTTAACATGTCTCTGGATTTTCGCATGAGATGCCCAGCATGCTGATAGTTTGCCAGTATGTTGTGACATCTTCCTTGAACGTAGAGAGACAATGCTTGTCCGTAGATGTCCCCTGTGTGCTCAGTAGATCTATACGCTTCTTTTGCATGCATGAGGGCGGTCAAGGGCTTTCCAGTAACCATCAAGATATGGCATATGCTGTGCAAAGCATGGGAGCCAGCAGAGGTGGGGTATCCAATGCTTTCTGCCAGAGCATATGCTCTTTGAAAATACTTGAGGGCTCCCACATAATCTGACTTTGCCTCCAAGAGGTAGATTCCCAGAGCACGATGCCAGCTGGCTGGTAAGAAATTAGTTTGGTACAATTATGGTGATCATGTCTTACCCTGTTCCAGTGGAGCCTTTGATTTGAAATGCTGAGTACCTAGGCTGATGTCACGATTGACATCCGGGTCAGGCAAATAGTCAGAACTTCGCAGTAGTTGAATAAGATATTCTCCAAAAATTGGATGATCTTTCCAACGAGGCATTTTCGCAGAAAGCTGGAGCAGAAGGGGTGAAGATGTTTGTTGAACCCGATCATAGAATTGAGTTAGAAACAGGATGCTCTGAATATTCTGGACAATATCAGGCCCCTCTGATTCTAGCCCATCGTGAAGAACAGTGTTGAGATTGCCCAAATTGCGTGCAATCTGAGGGTATATATCTGTTACATTGAGATTTTTGGATTGGTTCCAAAGATCAAGAATCTGATGGAAGTGCTCCCTTAGTTTTAGCTTCAAGGCATTGGCTGGAGGATGAGCATGGAGGATATGTTCTCGTATTGGAACCAGAACTTTGAGATATTGATCCTGGCCAACAAAGGCAAGGGCTGTTTGAATCAGAGTGGCCTTGCAGGCCAGAATGTCAGGGATTGGCAGTTTTGCCTGCACCAAATCAGCATCTGCAAGCCCATCGGGTAGCATAGACAGAATGCTGAGCAGCTGCTGAGCACCTGCGGTCATCCGGGAGCTTGTGTATGACAACATGATGGAGACATCTAGGCTTGATCTCTGGTCATACCCATCTGAAAGCATCCGAGTACTTTCCACTTTCCACCGAGAAAGTGCCTTGGCACATCCCTCCAAACCAGCAACACTTGCAATGAGGCTGACTGCCAGTGGAAGATTCCCTGTCAGCTCAAGGAGTTCCTTGATGCTGGCATCATTGTGACCATCATCAGCAACCTCAATGAATGTCAGCCAAGCAGCCTCATTGGAAAGCGGCTCCAGTGGGACCAGGAATGGCCTGGTCCATTTGACTTTTCTTGGGCGCTCAGCACCTCTTAGGGTGATCTACAAAAGGTTCAAGATATTATTGGATAAACTTGAAAACATGGCTCACAATGAGACCCAAGTGGTGGACATCAGTTAGAAGAGATAGAAACTCCTCAACCTCAGAGTGAGATGCCAGGGATTCCCAACAGGTCTCCAGATTGTCAAGAACCAGAAGGGAAGGAGGAGCTTCGGAAAAATAATTTGCAACCTGTTTCGGCATGTTTGAGCCTTTCTCCAACCCAATATGATCTGCAAGTGTTGCTGCCAGCTCAGTGCAAGTGGGGCTTGAGTGGCATGGAACAAAGTATCGATGTGAATACTTGGCTTCCACATGTTGATTATGGAGAGCTGTGGCAGCAAGGCTGGTCTTTCCCATTCCCCCTGCACCAAGGATAGCAATGCGGGCTGAATCCTGGATCAGGATCTTCACCACATCCTGGAGCTCAGCTTCACGCCCATGGAATATTTTTGGGCAGGGTGGAAGTAGACCAAAGGATCCTGAACTGTTAAAAATCCTTAGCAAGACTGATAGTTTGTTTGCAGGTTCAGCTCACCTATTATTCACTAAGCTTGCCAGGGTTCCTGTCACCTAACAACCATGAGCTAAGAGTGTCAATGGTCATAATTTGTACTCACTGAAGAGTGATCAGAATTGGTGAGATTAGAGTCAGTCTCCAAAAGGGCAACAAGCTGTTCATGCTGTTCTTTCGCATCCTTTTTCATTTGACCCATTTGAGACAAGGTTGAACCTGTAGCTTGAGCCTGCAACCAATGCCCATGATTGATTATGCATTGAATCCAATTTATTTGACATACCTTGAACAGTTCCACCATCCTGCCAAGCTCCTGCTTGCATGCTTCTAACCTTTCTCCAGCCTCAGGCTGTCGAAAAAGTCCCCTTATTTTTCGTAGATTGCTGTTTTGTTGACTATTCAGAATTGTGAACAACTTTTCAAGTGCCCTGGGGTAAAAAAAATTAAATGAATGCCATGTTATCATAAAATGATACTTGCTCTGTGAATTTAGCAATGTCATAAAAGACTGCCATTGGAAGGACACCCTTGATTTCCAAAGTTGAATTAAGCTGGACAATGATACACAGGATTTCATGAATGTGCTCCATAATCTCAACAAATTCTTCCCTGTTTGATCTGGTCGTCTTTTTTCCCATGTTAAATATGTTGCCAGATTGCCAGAGGAGCAGCTTACCTGAACACTCTTTGTAATTGATAAGCACAATGCGGCAGTCGAGCCAAGGAAAGGCGCTTTGGCCGTTTCTGCAATGTTCTCGACAGTATTTGCAGCGAGGATGGTGTATTGGATGACATTCTTGAGATTCAGGGGAGTAGGCATGGTGGGAGCTGGGCTGCCGTTGCGGTTCTGGATATATATATGGCCGCTCCTTACGTGTATTATCAGCGTGATATGAATCAAATGATATGTACATCCGTATACATGTCCGTTGACATTGCACAATAGAAACAGAGACCTATCTTTAAGTGCTATCTTTCAAATGCAGTATACTCCCCCCTGTCAATGTTCAATTCTGGCAATACAGACACGCCGATGTCGAATTTAAGAACACGATTGGGGTGTCATCGTGAACAGCATTCACATCCTGAGCAAAGCTGCCATCTCCACCCTTGTATCTCTGGTCCAGCAAATGTGCTGACATCCAGAAATAAAATCAGCCATGCCCCTCACCACTTCAAAAATCAGTCTGCAACACATGGGACAAGCCAGTAGCACTCTATAATTATAAAAGGGCAGACAACATGAAGTGGCAGCATTTTGAATATATTGCATGTGGAGGAGATAGAGGTAAAACCGTCAACGTAATCGCACATCCTCTGCAGATCCGGCGGATTTAACACCGCAGATAGAAGACAAAGAACCCGGTGGGGTCGATATCAAACCAAATCCGCCACTGTATGGCAGAGAACGGCGCCGAGTCAAACAGCGGTTCACAGATATGACAGCACATCTGCTGCCCGATTACTGACAAAACCATGTGTCATATGGGTAGGTATGTATAAGTAGGGCCAGCGCGCTCCCACACCTAGGATTTCCAAATTTAGGCAGCAATTTGAACATTTACGCCCTTGTCCCTATCGCTTGACTGAACCAAAACCTTTTTTTTCACTCTCCGCTAAAATATACTCCCCGCACAAACACAGGGAATGATTCCGAGTGCGATCGTGCACTTTTCCGCGTCGCAGACGCGCTCAGGGACAAGGGCTCTGTGTGTAGCTTCGAGAGGCAATTTGCTGAGATTGTGAGCTGTGCGCTTTTAAGTTTTATTTTATTTGGGCGGGCTTGCATTTCTTCATATATGTCTGATCACAATGTTCTGAGCACAAAAATAGTCCTAAAAATACGGTACGTTTGCCGCACTTTCCTTTTGTGTAAAAATTCCACTTAAGGGCAAAGCATTTTTGGAGACATATATTTGCGTGCCAAAAACGAATGAGCCACCGCAGTGGTTCACCGTCGACAGGTACCCGCGTGACGCGTGACTGTCGATTTGATTGTAATTGCTGAACCTTTAGACCTAGGAGAAGATCGTTTGATGCACATTTCACAATGAGAACAAACAGTGTTTAGTCACTCAAAATCGGTCATCGAGACCAATTGTAAAACGACAGCACATTTCCGTTTTATGTGCGGGTCCGCTGATCGGACTCGGAGAAAGCCGCATTACGTCTGTCTGTTTACGTCTTGGCTCTCAGGGTCCCGTAATGTTACGGAATTACGGGCCGTAAACACGGTCGTACCGTCGAGCTTTTGGTCTCATTATTGGGCCCTGTAACCGCCCGCTGACGGCGTAAGTTACGGGTCGGCAAATAGCAGCTGCCGAGGCGTGCCGCGCGAGTGCCGACGTGCCAACAGGCACATTGGTGAACCTCCGGGTCGCGGCTTAGCCACGGCGAATAGTGGCGAATATAGCTACTGGGTCGGGCCGCTAAGAGTTCTAAAAAAATAATTCTCACGCTCATCGCAACTCTTCAAGTGGCTTTGGCCACCGGTAGCAGATATAAATTGAGGCCTGCCAAGCCCCAAAGGTACTCCGGGTTCTGATAGGCCAATTGTGCATGACAGTATACACTTTGATCAAAGGCTTGACCCAACCCGTAAAAGCGGCGTAAATGGTACCGGTGCCGTTCAGCCTTCAAGTTCTGCCAGGTCCACCCGGTGCGTAAGAAAATCACGCCGTAATACGGACGGTTTGATGCCCTAACGGCTCTAAAGCGGAGTTTGAAAGACATTTCTTTCCTTCATCGCAGTCCTGTTTCTACAGAGAACAAATTGAACTGCACTCAATTATGGTTAGAATATACATCACAATAAGCCCAGAGATATACCAATAAGCTTGGGAATATACATCACACATACACTAAAGATTGACTCAGAGGACCGACATGGCTCTTGGTATCAATTCAGAAACAAGATTGACAGTAATATTGTCTGCCTGCAAAGGGGCCGTCGTCCGTGCATTAGATTAACATTGCACTGTGCAAAGTATACAACGGTGGAACAGAGTGATGTCTGACTTAATCCTCTGCCCAATGGTGTGGTATCTTGCACTGTATCCATTTACATTTTTTATTTGTTCCTAAGTATCCAAGATCAATTATGAACATCACAGGCGGTGGCCAGCTGCCAGATAAACCACAACGTGTTTCACGCACCACTCATTGAGTCGGGGAATTTGAACTTTGTATTATCTGGTTCCATTGTATCAATTATTCATTGTTCTCCTAGGGAGCAAAAATACTGTACTGTAGGACCCAGTTAATATATTCTTCATTTCTCCACAAGTTAGCAGGTTTCAGTATTCAGCTGGAAATTGTCTAATCATGTTGTTTGAAGTCATCAAGCACAGGTTGCAATTGAGTTACTCAAGCTTTATTGATGCCCATTCCTAAAGGTTCAGCTCCCGCCTCGCAGAGGCCTAATCCCATGTCATAATACAGTATACGTAGCATCCTTATTTCAGGCACCAACCAAGGCCCGCTTATCTCCCGCCCTTAACCCTTGATTCTAGTCCAATGTAAAGACGCTGGCAGGGTTGGACCGGCACACCGTTCATAGGCTCGCAGCCACGCCAAATGTTCTGATATTCATGGGTGAGCGGCAAGCCTCGTCCACATGCCGCCGGGATCCTAATAATTAAAACTTAGGCTCCCGTAAGCTCTCCGCGGCCGAAGACGCGCTCGCGGAATTCAAATCGGACGTGCACGCGTCGTCTACGGTCGTGCCTCTCCAGCTCAACATCACCGACGACGCGTCGTCGATTAAGAACGCGCACGCATTTGTCCAGGAACATCTCCGGGCCAAGAACCTCCCGGGACTGGATGTGTTCGTTAGCAAGTCAGTTTTATCTACTCTTAATTTCTCATGTTGAAACACCTCCCTCAGCGCTGCAATTATGACGGCTGATTTCGCGACGGTGTACAGGGTGAGCCTATTCAGCACGGCCGCGCTGACCGCAGCTATCCGCCCCCTCATTAACAAGTGCGGCTCCATCGTCAAAGTCTCCTCTGACCTTGGCTCCATGACGAGATACACGCGAAAACCCCCACCGCCCGTTTGCCTCGTATACTCGTCCTCCAAGGCTGCGCTGAACAGCCTGACGGTGCAGTGGGTGGCTGAGGGGTAGGCGATAAGTACAGCCTGTGTCGCATATTGGGTTGCTCATCATATATGTGCTAGGTTTCAACAAGACGAACCTGAACAAGTACACGGGGAAGATGGATCCTGTGGATGGGTGCAAGGTGATCGCAGAGGCCGCGCTCGCGACGGAAGGAAGGACGGCGGTGTTTTTGGATAAGGACGGTGATGTCCCGTGGCAAATTGTACATGCGCGGTTCCGCTTTTGCGCTCAGCTCGTGCCTCGAATGAATATGAAGACAATTGTATTTGCTTGCCTTCGCAGCTGCGAAGTTTCATTTAACTCGTAAACTCATCCTACATGCTCTCCATCTTCGTCCCTGATTCAGTCTCTACAGTGGACCGCGCACTGGCGGACAGTTCACAAGGATAAAATTCTTCCAAACGTTGAGCTGATTTACAAGAATCACTGAACCGCCTGCCCATCTGCTTCGATTTCAAATCCGTTCAACACGCTCTCGGATCTCCAAGAAGAAAGCATTTCCATGAAGCTGACCATTCCCTCTCCCCATAATGCAGCGCGCGCGCTTCGCATTTGCTCCTTCGTATCCAGAATCTTGGCCTCATTGTTGAAGTAACCCGGTGTGCAGCCCGCTATACCTACAAACCACGCCGCTCTCTTAGCGACCTCCATCGACCACGCGTCCTCAGCCGCCTTCGTCACCTCCACAGTAAGCTTGTCGGACTGCTGCGCGCGCCGTTCTGCTTCCGCCAGCGTCGCCGCAACGTACGACGCCATCGCTTCCATACCACAGGTAGCACTCGCCGTGAACCCCGTCTGTGAAACGCCAAAGAAGAAAAGGTTTGGGAAATCGTGCGTTGCCCAGCCATGCAATGTGGCCGCGCCCTCTTGCAGCCACTTGTCGTCCATGGACAGCCCATTCCGTCCTGCCACACGCATACTGCCACGGTGTGCAGGACTCCGACTGAGGTCAAAGGGCGCGGAGAAGCCTGTGCTGAGAATGAGCACGTCGACAGGATATGCTGTGCCATTCGCTACAACTTGCTCGTTGGTCAGCGCCTCCACGCCCTTGCCATCGGTGTCGATCAGCGTCACATTAGGCCGATTGAAGGCAGGCAGGTAGTCGTCGTGGAAGGTCGGGCGCTTGCACCAAACCGGATACCAAGCCTTGAGCTTCTCTGCAGTATCGGGATCATCCACGACCTCATTCGTGCGGGCCCGTACCCTCTCCGCGCGCGGGAGATCATTGGTGTGTAGCATCGCAAGGTGCTGTGGGGTCTCGTCAGGCGAGATGAAGCCCTTCGAGGTGGTCCGCGCGCCCATAGTGCCGCAGTAAGCAGGCATACAAGTCCACCCATCCTGGACGAGGTCCTCGCCCATGGGCGCGTTAACGATGAACGAGTTGAAGTTATTCGAACGGGCTCGCTGCCAGCCCTTGGCGGAGGCGATTTTAGTGGTCCATTCCTCGGAATCCGTGGGACGTTGACCACGCACGTCGACGCTCGACGGCGTCCGCTGGAAGACGTAGAGGTGCTTTGCCCACTTTGCCAGATGCGGAATCGCTTGGATGGCTGTCGCTCCGGTCCCGATAATCCCGACTCTCTTATCCTTCAACCTCTCAAGCTTCCATTCTGGGGGGGAGCCGCCGGTGATCTCATAATCCCAGCGCGAGGTGTGGAAATGCTGCCCTCCGAACCGCTCGAGCCCTGGTAGCTGAGGGATCTGCGGCGCAACCAGTATGCCCGCCGCCATAAGCACATACTGTGCTGTGAACTGTATCTCCCTGCTCGGCTCTAATGGCCCCCTATGCTCTGTCGCCTTCATCCCCCACCTCTTCGCCCCGTCGTCCCACACGGCTTCGTGATACCGCATCCTGAACATTGCTTTGTCGGCCAAATCCCACTTGTCCGCGATCCGCTGTGCGTGCTCCAGAAGTTCCCATCCGTACGCATATTTGTACCGCGGCATGTACCCTGTTTCCTCGAGTAGCGGCATGTATATGTAGCTCTCGGTGTCGCACATAACCCCTGGGTACCGGTTCCAGTACCACGTCCCGCCAAACCCGCCCGCGTCGTCCACCAGACGGATGTCGGCGGCTTTGAACCCAGCTTTGATCAGGTGCACCGCAAAGAGGAGGCCGCCGAATCCGGCGCCGAGGACGACGAACTTGATGTCGTCGCCGTCACGGATCGGCGGGGCGTGGGCATTGAGCGCGGCGTGGTCGACCCAGGGGTCCTCCTGCTTGACGTGGGAGAAGTCGTCGAGCTTCACAAACTGTGCAGCGTTGTCGGGGCGGAGGCGTTTGTTGCGCTCTTCGATGTACTTCTGCTGGACGCGGGCAAGGGTCTCTGTGTCAGTCGTCATTCTGCACTATCGAGTTCGACCTGATTCGCCTCACGCTTTATGCGGCCAACGAAACCTCCATCCCTAGGCTCACGAAGATGCTGCTTCGAAGTCACTCTATTCGTGGCATAGCGCTCCCGCGCTCAACACGGCGTATACGGCAAGATGGCCGACCGTGTACTTGAGCGACGCTGATAGAAGACCTACTTGTCATCACAACCGTGGATGTCCGTCCATTCAATGACCCGAAGCACAACTCGATCCCGCATCGAGTAAGACACGGCGCAAACGAGGTGCACGCGAAAGGTTGTTCCACAGACTCCAACACTCCAACTTCCTTCCACTTCAACACTTATCCCGGTCTCCTGACACTTTCTGGCACCCTCCTCCCGTAATTTCAGCACTTGACCAAATCCTAGACCAGCGCTTGCAATTGAACATCCCCCTGGTTTGGCCTAGACACAAGACTCCGTAGCCATCGGGACCGCTTACGCCTATACTTGAGAAGTCGTCCCATCACCCGCCTGCGCCCCACGGCAGCCCGAAGGAAGTCTGGCGGAGCACGGGCCAGTGGTCACTCTCAAAGGTGGTTCATTCTGGGCCCTTCTACAGAACCAATACTGTCCGAGCACTCCTCGTTGTCTGGGATCGAACGCTCCAGAGTTTCCGAAGTTGCTACAGCCGTTTTCAAAACTTTGTGCGCTTTTACGAAACGGTGGAGCTCATTTTGTGCTTACCTCTGTTTGCTGCGGCGTGTGGATTTGATGATGTCATAGGTGGAGCAAATGGTAAATGCGACCGCTTTTCTTGCATACTCTCCCGAAATCCTATTGAATATGAGGAGGAAAGTGGAGGGCATGGTCAGACAACTGATATCTCAGTGTCTAGGGCAAAACCGGAGAGATTTCGACGAAGTTGAACTACGCCGTGACCTCGGCACGATGACGCAGCGATGTAAACCCGGCCCGGTTTACCATACTTGTCATGCTGCTTGCATACACCAGTCGTACCTTACCGCTTGCCCTCATGTCGTAGCTCGTCGTTCCTCGCCTTGAATGCATACCGTGGTCCTGTTCACCTCGTGTGTCATTTGGTCTTCTAGTGTTTCCTGCCGGCCGCAGGCTTCCAAGCGACAAACAAAGGTAAGCGCAAAATGAGCTCCACCGTTTCGTAAAAGCGCACAAACTTTTGAAAACGGCTTACAGCTGTTCTCATATTTGTAGACGTTTTTGAGAAAAGTTTAGTTGATCGGGAAGTTCCGGCGGTTGCAAAAATAGTGCATGACACGCCAATGCGTCGTCGATTCGTCGCATCTTTGCTGGCAAACAATTTATTTATATAGATGTAGGACATCCTAGCACCCACTAGCACCCGCTACTAACTACAATGGGAGACTACGAATATAATGACGGCCTTCTTGCGCTCAGGATGGATGTAGCGGTAATTGCTCATGGTGGTTTGGTTGCGGCGTCATGGAAGTGGAGTAGAGCATAGTTGATCACATCAATCAGCCGGAACTTCCCGATCAACTAAACTTTTTCTCAAAAACGTCTACAAATATGAGAACAGCTGTAAGTAATTGGGAGGAGCGTTTAAGGAACAGCTATTAATAAAGTCATCGCGCCGTCTGAGCCGACTCTCCCAAAATAGCCGCGCACACGCAAAACAGCCAGTATCCCTATGGGCGGAGCGGCGTCTCTGAGATGGTGTTGTGCGGAGATTCGCCAAAGAATCTGAGAGGTGACTTAGAGATGGGTTACGACTATGGCCCAGATGGCTCCGAGATTGGGTGGGGGTAGCTGTGCCCGAAAGCTGTCCGCTAGTAGATGCGCCCGGAGTATGAGCGGCAAACGGAAATATCGCCGGGAGGCGGTTTACCGCGGGCTACAAATGTTTTAGCAATCTTTGATCCGTATACATAACATGGACATACTTGGGGTAGTCGTCTCTGTATCAAGCGGCAGGTCTCACTATCCCGATGCTCAAGGAATCGTTGAATATTCGCGATGATCGTGAGTGTAACGTCGGCCGCACACAAGTCGCATATGACATGATGTTTCCGAGTTGATTGATCAATAGTGGTCGTGAATGTTTCTCCAGAATCCAGATGGAAAGTGAACGGGGCGGCAAGGGGTGTCAACGGCGAAGGCATTGTTAGCAGGTAGTGGGAAGGAACAAGGGTGTCTACAGTAGGTACTATCGATGCGCGCTCTAATCAGCTACCATCCACTAGACGCAAACGAGACGCGTTTGATTGATTAGCGCGTTAAGCGATCACCGGCTGATATGTAGCCGTAGCCGGCACTGCCACTTTCCCAGGAGGCTAAGGGAGGAGTCGATTTGGCCGAGAACGCCGGTGACAGCCCCTTGGGCGTAGACAACGAGTGAGGTCGGGCACAAGCTCGGGCTGATGGTCGGCAAGGCGCTCAAGCCGCCATGGTCTAAAGTGAAGTCCAAGTCCAAGGTGCACACTCGGCCCAGAGTCCATACACTGCTCGCTAGGCTGATGTTACTCCCCTCAAGCCGGCAGCAGACGGCGCACAACAATACAAGAGCGCCACCAAGCGACTCCAAGTGAGGGCCGAACGACGGACTGTAAATTCCTCCATGGTGCGCACGAAGTCTACTTACCTTATTGATGGCTCGGCTCTTAACCGGTCGTACTTGTATGGCGGATTTTTTCGGAAATGCTTACCTACCGAAATACTCTCAAAGGACCTGAACGACTCGATTGAGTTAGGCGCCGAAGTGCCTTGTCTCTAATTACATACGGCAAATACCTTTTGTCATGGCGAGGTCCCTTGAATCCTTCCCAACAGCACACCACTCGTCTCGGATACCCACACCACAAAAAAAAAAAAAAGGATATTCGATACAGTACTTACTACTAGTAAAAAGTTACACACTTTCCATACAAATACAAGTCTTTCATTCCGTCCATACGAGTGTCAGGGTGTGCGTGAGTATGGTGTGTGTAGCGCTCGAGCTAGATCTAGCCTGTCTGTTTTGTCTCAGGTATGTCCCAAATCGTTTCCCCCACTCCATTCCACCCATCAACCCGTGCACCTGCACCTCCAATTCATCAATATTTCAATGGCCGCGTATGCATTGAATTTATTGGCCTTATTGGCTTCGAATATACCGGCTCCATTGTGTACCTTCTCGGCCTCGTATATGTACATTAGCCCGGTCGCATGGACGTTCCCTGCGCGCTCTCGTTGTAACGCTTCCGCCCGACAAGCTGGCGTAACGGAGCCAGAGTTGGTACCACGCTGGCTTGAACGCGAGTCATCGGCGTGGCCGGCGGCGTTGTCAAGACGAACACTGGAATACTTGTCTTCTGGTAAGCATACTATTTCCAGGTTCGGCTCTCGTTCTCTGCTACCAGAAACTCACCAACCTATTCAGGTCCGCCACGTGGATTTTTCTTTTACCCAAGCCTGGTACTTGTTCATTTGCTTCAACCTACCATTACATCTAATCTAAATATTTTTTACACCTTTTGGCTTCAACTCAAGCCCTCCGTCGTCATTTACGACGCATTTCTACACTCTGCATAGTGTTTGTCTGCCTAGCGACACCATGTTCTTCCATATATCGTCTCACTGGCTCGTCGTTCTCCTGGAGTCCCTCAACACCCTTTACCTACCAAGATGTCGGCAACCCACTACGCCGAGATGGCCAGGGATTGCGCCAGACAAAGCTGGTGACACGCTATCCCTGCCTATCTAGCTTCATGGAACTCCCTGGGACTGCAGGCCTCCCATACCATCGCAGATGCGCTCGTCCGCTAAGCCAGCGTCGCGGAGCCACACTCCAATGGGAGTTCTGGTACCATGCTGGCTTCAACGCGAGTCATCGGTGTCGGGGGCGTTTGACTGGAACCAGTTCGTCGTGTTTGTAGATCTGCTCATCTTCCCGTTCTTCGTGCGTCTCCTCCATCTCGCTGCTGCTCACAGAATTCAATTCATCCATCGTTAATGTGAGTCTCGCTACCATTACGGCGGGTAGCTGTGTTAATTTTCGGTAGACCTTCCTCGGAGTGCGTGGCACCAATTACATTGCCTCAAAGCAATCAAAGCCTATAAACACAGTCCCTCGTAACAACCCCAATAATTGTTGCCTTGTGGTAAGCGTTATTGAGGCACACGGATGCACGGCACAAATTAGCTTTCTCATGCTCGTGTACACTAACACTTGGTACATGTTGGGTACATGGCTTACCTGCCAATCAACTCCAATGTGTGACGGTCCATCTCTCATTTTTAACAATAATGCTTGACCATGCTTACCCTCCCTTCCTTGGCGCATATTCGGCAACACTGGAAAGCCGCAGGCTCCAACACCCTCTTTGACCAAACCAACTTCGAGAATTATTCTCCCGCATACCTGTCCGCTGGTCTCCTCATCTACTGGGTATACTGTCAGCACTCTCTTTCCATTCATCCCACCGATTTATTAAGGGTTAGTTATTTCTCTAAGTTCCAGTACACACTTCTGAACTGTATTCTCTCCTCTACAATTGGCTTGGATCAAATTCAGCATTTAACTAGTGGAACATTCATTGAGCACGATTCCCTCACTGTATTTTTCCTATCTGACGTGTCAAACTCGTAGAACACGTGTACTTGTGCTCAATATCCGCCATATTCTCTGCTTGAATAACGATTGACGCGTCGGCAAGTCCTCAAATTCATGGATTTCTGACTGCGAACGCGATCACATGAGCTACTAGCGCGGCTGCGCGACACCGTTCGCGAGCGCGCTCTAGACCCCTGTGTCACCGAATGGCGGTACGGTCCCGTGATTGGCCATGTCGATGTCAGCCGCCTCAAAGGGTCAGAATACATATGACTGCCTAACTATTACTGGTCCAGCTGGGGATCGCGCGTTTGTAAAAGATAATTGCTAATAGACGACACATCACACTACGAGTTTTTGATGCTCATTGGTAGTTACAAGTCCTAACTTGTTTAGGACTCATTCTTGTCAGCCCGTTACCCGCAAAATTTTGTCGCCATTCAACCCACTTTGATTGACTATCCGTTTGATCCGACTGCACAGCATGATTTGCTCATCACTATTTAAAACAAACTTTGAAGCTTGGTGAGCATCCTAAATAAGCCTCGGACTAGGCACTCCGATGTGTGCCTTAAGTAACCTCGGGCTATGGGTAGGCGCTCCCGCTTTGTGCCCCTAATAACCTCGGCTCTTGGGAGTCTGCGCCGAAAATAAAGCGCATATCGATCAATCAACCCCGGACTTTCTCAGGAAGCGCTCCGAGTTTGAACCCAAAACTAAAGCTCGGTGAGTACTCCGAGTCTGTGCCCCAAAATCAAGTTCGGTAAGTGCTCCGACTTCGTGCCCAAAATAAAGCTCGTATCGATCAATCAACCCCGGACTTTCTCGGGAGGCGCTCCGAGTTTGAGCGGCTGAGGTGCTTGACACCATGAGTCAGCTGAATAAAAACATACCGCTGATGTGAGCGGCAAAGGCGTATATATACGATGGGCTGAGCATTTCCCGCACACACACGCACACCACAAACACAACAATGCAACCCTCATCAGTTTTCTCAGCTCTGGAAGCTCAACCCATAACCCAGCCCAAACATCACGTACAGGCAATTTTATTTTCTGGCATATGCATATGTTCCGCATAATCCAGGTCTGTATCCCTCTCATTTGCGGGATAAGCTATCTCATCATGTGGTTACAAGTCCTAACTTTCCCGTACCCCGCAAAAATTGTCGCCATTCAGTCCCCACTTCTGATTATCTATCCCCTTCCAGAGACAGTGGTGAGCAACCATCATCATGCTGTGCGGTGGAATAAAAAGCGGGCTCTCTCTGTGGGCGCTCCGAGTTTGAGAGGTCGAGCTTACCAAGCTTCAAACTTATTTTAAATTTTACCGTGCTAATCAAACGCGGACTCTCTCTCCAAGCCCAAAGAGCTTACCATGCTTCAAGTTATTTTAATTTTTAGCATGCGGCGTAGTGGGATCAAACGGGGGGCTCTCGGTAGGCACTGCGTTCAGAGTCCAGCTAGCCGCAAGGGTAGCCGAGCTATTTCTAGACGCTGCTAGGCATGGCGAGGTGGGCCGTGACCGGCAACTAGCCGAGCCTAGCCGAAGCTAGACGATGAATTTTGGCGCCTCGCCTCGCCTAGCAGCGTGTAAAAATGGCTTCGGCTACCTGGAGCCTGAACGCAGTGAGGCGCTCCGAGTTTGAGTGGTTGGAAAACTTACATAGCTTCAAGTTGTTTTTTAAACATTAGCATACTGTGCGGCTGGTTTGATTTGATATCAGAACAGGATTTCGGTGAAATTTCAGGCTGACTCATTTGAAAGGCTGAAGCGGGATTAACACTACATAGTCCTTTTGATTTGGCATCGGAGCAGGACATAACTTGAAGCTCGTCGCTGTGCTTAAGTAAACCTCGGGCTCTCGGTAGGCACTCCGAGTTTGAGCAGCTGCGGTGGTTGACACCGTAAGACAGCTTGATAAAAAAAATACAACATTGATGTGAGTGGCAAAGGCGGAAATATACGATGCACTGAGAATCACTAACACAACAATGCAACTCTCAACAATTTTCTCGGCTCTAGAAGTTCTATTATATGCCTAGCTCAAATGCCACCTCACTTATTTTCTGGCATATGCATATGTTCCGCGTACCTCCACTTCTCATTTGCGGGATGATCTATCTCATCCTGCGGTACATTTCTGTCCTCTTCTGATGCCAGTGCATGGTTTGATTTATTTCGGCGGAGCCACTGTTGACTTGGATGGTGAGGTATCCTCGATGCACTATGAACCACTGGCTGGTGGTGGAAGACATAGAAAAACTCTGATTGAGGTTATTCTTTCTCATCTTCATAATGACCATCAGTGGCAAATTTGATGTCTTCATCATTTGTATAAATGTGTGCCATGCATACTTGATCAAGGAAAGTAGTCTAAACTGTGCGCACGGCGGGCGGGAGTGCTGCGACGAGGGGAGCAAGCGCAAAGAGGGCGGTGGCAAACTTCATTGTAGTTGAAGAGGGAAGCGGGGCTAACCTGCGTCGCCGTCCACGACTGGGTGCAGCAGTAGACGCCCCGCAACATTATCGGACTAAGGTTTTTTTGCGAGTCCCGGCCCGAACGAGGTATCAGTCCTCGGGCAGTGTTGAAAAGACTTCCGCTGATTGCACTGGTACGGCACCGCTGCTCAAAATAAGCCGAAAAATTCGACGTGCACATTGTCCAGAAATTTCTACTCGAAGCGGTGCGCGGGCAGCAAGGAATTGCAGTGAAATTGTATTAAGCGGAATGAAAGCGCTGTTCCTGACATTGCAACCGCGGTCCAAGCGTGACATTTGGGGCCGGACCGTATATGCCCGAGATCAGTGCTGCTGGCAAATACGCGTCAACATCAAATCTCCCCGCCATCGTTCTGCACCGAACTTGGTACCGCTTCCCTGGCATCTGGACACCCAGATACTGAAGCTTAAGTTGATTTCCTTCCTTTACTAGTCGTATTTGGTCTCTTGAGTCCTCCTGTAGATGGCGTTCTGGCTGTCGACCTTGCGCTCACTCTATCCACTGTGCTCCCCGGACTCCAGCACGCGGAATACGCTAGCACTGTAGTGCCGCCGTCCTCCCCGTTGGCAGCGCGTCCCGACCGCCCGGCTGGCCCCACTCGTCGCGGCGTGGATTCTACTTTCAGCGTAGATTGCACCAGCTCAGCGCATCTGCGACACGCCTACGACTTGAGGCTACGGGTACGTCCTTTTCCCACCTGTCCATTCTCCTTCTCCTTCTCGCCTGACCGATTTCATGATTGCTAATGCTACTGCATACACCTCGACCGTGCGTCGTTGTCGCACGCGCAGCCATCCGACGCGCTTCTCCAGCTCGCGCTATTGGACTCGGCGCGCTCCTGCACGTCCCACGCACCATCTACGGGGACACAGCACAAGTTCTTCGATTCCACTGCGGACCCGAGTCAATCTCGGTCGCGTCTTCTCCCTCGGTGCGACACCTCGATCACCCACCTGGCAGCGCCACGGCTGGTATTTCCCACCCACCCACCGACTGCGTGTCGTCCTTCCTGGCGATTCCCTGGCCAAACGACTGCGGGCCGACGTCTCCTTCGCCCGCCGCCGGTCCCTCCGCCCGCCGCCGTCCCATGCAGGCTGCACAGCGCCAGCGGCGTTTTCCTACCAACGTGTACTCGCATCACCTGCCGCGGATCGGAAATCCAGCCCGTCCCCACGCACCGAATCGGCTTCGCGTGGCGCTTCCTGCGGCCGTGCACCCCCGCTCTGGATTCGAGCCCCACCACCCCCGCGCTCGCCGACTCGTCAAGCGCCCGTACGATTCCCGCCCCCGCTGCGCCTGCATGCGTTCCCCATCGCCCTCTGCGTCGTCGAGCTCACCGGGTATCCCCGCTCCGCGCGCGCACCGGCGCATCATGTGCGGAGGAGCATGTATGTCGACTGGGGCTAGCATGGGGACATGGTACGCGTGCATCTCGCCGCGCAAGATCTCGGCGATGCATTTGGCGTGCCGTGGAGGTTGTGGAGGAGGAGGCGGAGAAACAGGCGCAGGAGCGGAGCAGGAGGAGACGAAGGCGGTCGTGGAGGGGGTCATCGTCGTTGTGGAGATGCCCGAATGAGCGGAGCGGAGGAGGAGGAGGAGGTGAGGAGGCGAAGAAGGCGGAGGCGAAGGCGGTGATGCCGAACGCGGGAGGGGAGGAAGAGGAGGAGCTCGTGGTGCTGACGACAGGAGGCACGTACTCGCCGCTCGTCGCTGTCGGTGCTCACCGCTGCGTTCCACCGCGAGTACTCCTCCTTCTCGTTGCGCGTCGGTGTCGGCGGATTCCGTGGATGCAGCGCGTGGAGGCGGCGGGGACGGGGCAGGTTAGGATGGATGGATGGATACGTGGAGGAGGAGATGGATGTCCAGGTGCTGGTGGTGGAGGCGGAGGACGAGATGGGGGCGGGGGTGGAGGACGAGACGGAGGCGGGGCTGGCGGGGGAGGACTTGAAGGAGGGGACGGAGCTGTCGGGCGACGTGAAGGCTCCCGTGTCAGCATCCCGCACCGCTTTCGGAGGATGGGCGCGGGTGGCCGAGGGCGTGGAGGGTATCAGCGCCGCCTTCTCCGCTGTGTGCGTGTCGTTGCGAGCGGTGGTGGACGGCAGGATCTCGCGTACGCATGGGAGGCGGCCCGCGTGGAGGACTTGTAGGTGCCGGAGCGGAGGGTGGTGAAGGCGGGGCAAGCGGCCTGGGTTCTGCGCGAGGTGGTTAGGGTGCGTGGAGGTCGCGTAGAGGAGGTTTGGACAATCTCCTCAAGTGGTACTTTATGATGCGTCTCCTTCCCTTCGCTCCGATATTGGTGTGGCTGCTGACCTTTTTCCTGCAGGTCCACTCCCCATTCGTCTCGCGAGCGGCGTGCCGCGGCTCGCGGTGCAGCTTGCGCAGGCACACTGGCTCGGAGGGCTCGTTCTCGGGGTCAATTGCTATGGACGTAGGCTTTCTGTTTATCCGCCGCCTCTTTCCCCGTCCCCTCGTCTTCCCTCAGCCCCTTCGTATGCGCGCGCGTTATTCATGCGTCCGCGTTCATCCTGTCGCCTCCTTATCACCCCTTCTTTTGTCATCCGCGTCCGCCGCTTCCTTCGTACCCCCCTCCTTCAATCGCCCTCTCCCCCGCCTCCTCCCCTTCACGTCCTCCTCCTCCATCTTCGCCTCCATCACCACCCCCACCTTGCTCTCGACTTCGACCTCGACCTCATCCTCCACTACTCTCTCCCCTCTCTTCCTTGAAGCTCGTGCTGCTCGTCCATACTGCTGACGCCGCTCTTCACCGCAAGTACTCCCGCACGCTGCGTCTTTCGCGCCCCCGGGACGTCGATCCCAGCGCTGCTCGTGGCGCCTTCATGCGCCGTCGTAACTGCGGATGGGACGTCGTCGCATCGCCCAAGGGTGAGGCGTAGGCGGAGTAGCGCGAGCGCGTCGTGCGTGCGTCTGCCCACTCTCGGTGTCGTCGACATGGATGGGGCGTCCCTCCTTTTCGCCGGCGCGTCGATGAGGGGCGTCGGGTGGCATCGATGGGGGGAGGGGACACGATGATGCGCGCGGGCGGTCGCTGTAGCGTCATCCTCGTGTCCTGGGGCGCGCGATTCGCCTTTCGGAATCGTCCGATGGGGAATATCGTGGAGGTGGTGAGAGGTCGTGGGCAGGGCGGGAGTGACATGGTGGGGCGGATTAGGGGAGATGACGATTGTGGTCGGGGGAGGCGCGCTTGCGGGGCCTGAGCGTCCGCCTTCTTTGTCGTCCGCGTGTGCTCCTCGTGTGCGCGGCCATGGGGGTGTTGGGCGCGCCTAGTCTTCCTGTCGCGCGAGTGGCGGGGGTCGCAAGCAGGGTCGCGAGTAGTGTCCTCGGGCGCCATAGAGAGACATGCACCGAGTGCGCGTCTGGTGTGGCCGTGGTACTTGCAATGTGCAGAGAGACATGTCGTGAACATACGCGTGCCGTGGAGCGGGCGGATCTGGTGGGCAGCAGACGCCGAGGGCTTCTTGCGCTCGATGTTGGTAGCGCAGACCATGGTGAGCGGATGATATACGAGGGGTGGGATCGATGGCAGGCGGACAGCGGACAAGTATGAGATTCGTCCCCGGGGAATCTGGTCGTCGAGGCGCGAACCTATAGATCGGCGTGCGCCGCGTGCCAAAATATCGCGATGGCACGTCGTATTTCGTCGGCACTCCTGCCTGCGCGCGCCGCCGGAGCCCATGTGTGTTGTCCGGTCCCTGATTTTGCCCTGACTTTCTGACTTGTCAAGAATAAAATCGTTTTGAAGCCGTGACATTTTCGTCACATGCGTGACTTATATGAAGCGTCACCGCATATGTCAAGCACGCCGAGTCTGATGCGTGATGTTGGCGCGATGTCAGGTAGGTAGATAGGTAGGTAGGTAGGATAAAGGGGGAGAAAGTGTTTTTGTGCTCTTCACGTTGAATTTCTGACTTGGTGTATACCATGAGGGAAAGAGTAATAAATCCCTCATGAAACGGCTTTCAAGACAGTAGTTGAGTGAGGCGAATCGAATCGTTAACATGTCGTAATACAATCGATTGCGCTGGGAGCTCAACTGGGACAGGTGCTGGCTAGGAGCCTAATTCCAATTTCAACATAGGCTCCTCTCCAAGACGACGAATTTGATTTTCCTGTGTATAAAATGCACGCGGTTCAACAGGAGTGTTCAGTCCCACTCATGGAAGCTGTTACCTGTTTCTGCGACGAGCCAGTCGCAATCAGAACCTCCAATACGACCCAGAACCCCGGTCGCCCCTTCGAGCTTTGTGGGAGACCCAAACATCAACGGTGAGTATTGGCAATGGTGCGACAACGAGGGGATCGGTAGGTCAAGTCGAGCATCGAAACAATTGTGCACCGACTAAAGTCGTGTCATATGTAGAGGGATTGCGTTGCTCTTGCAACAGAGTCGTCTGGATCCTCACTTGCGGCCAAGGCTCGAACGCAGGCCGCAGATATGCTCGGTGCTGCCATCGCGATAGAGATAGTCGATGTGGATTTTGGATGTGGTACTAATACCGGAATCTGCAAGAGCTACAAGACATGCCTGCGCTTCGCTCCGGCAACGGGGATCTCAATAAGGATGTCTGTTGAAGTTGTACATCGATCAGGATAAAACTCGTGCTGCATTACCACATTGAAAATAAAATCTGTGAAGGAAGAGGACTTGCACGGAAAAGTTATTATGCCACACCAGTCATTCAAAGTTGTCCATAAAGTAAAATATACCTAACTTGCGAAAGGAAAGGTTTGTTGTTTGGTCTGCGGAGAATTGCTATCATGATGCGGTAACAGGAGACTTTTCCAGATGTTGTAGGAAGTCAAGGAGACCCGACGGACGGATTGAACGAACAGGAATATTGGCAACCGACAGGTCTGGCTAAAGACCGGGTTTCTTTCCCTTTATCCCACTCTTTTGTGGCAAGCTCCTATAGCGAATATTTCGTTTACATAAGTGCAAATGCACTTTCACACTTCTGACGGATTCCTGACTCTGCTGAACTTTTTTTTTTTTTTTGGAACCATGATATATGCATATATGTTGTGGAAGTGCCACTCGCTCCACTCGTCGCCTTCGACATCTGAGCCAGTTCAACCTCCCAACCAAATATCCCAGCACATTCTGTTCAAGGTTTGGTTTGTTCTTCCATTTGCTCTCGCATGTTCATTTTACCATTACTGACATTCATTTCACCAATTCCCTGTCAGATTCATAGACTTTGTGCAATTCAGTCGCAAGTCAACTTATCCAAAGTATTCTTCTCTTGTTGCGGAAATGTTTTATTATTGCGTTTTCGGCTTGATTTCATATTCCTACTTGACTCTATATTCTTACTCTCTAACAACTCGAAAAGAGTTGCGGGAGAATAGGGTCAGAATTTTGGATCTTTTAGACATGAAGAGAGAGAGATGAAGAGGTTTAAATTGTTGCACTTAATTACAGGGAATGGACACTATTTCTACTCATTACTGCTACGAGTGGGATGGTGAGAAAAAAGGAGCCGAGACGATCTCACCGAAGTCTAAGGAGTCAAAAGAGGCACCTCTGAACATCCAAATTGTCTCCAAATTGTCCCCTAACCTAGGGGACAATTTGGATGTGTTTGATTGTAGCGGATGGAGAAAGCTCGCAGTGTCCTGTGTTCACGGTTAAACTGTTGCGGAAGCCTGAAATCGGAAGTGCCATGAGTTTTTCACAGAAGTTTTTTACCGAATCAAATAAGACGTACCCATAACCCGCGTTCCGGCTTAGTTGTAAGTACTGAAGAACGACTAAATTTGAGCGGACACATGGCACAGACGTGTAAGATAACCCACCTTGTTTGTCATGAATTGAGAATTATGGGCGGATGGTTGTGTCTAGGGTTAAAAGATGAAAGGGAGCGAAGCGAGAACTATTTAAGAACGTGCGGTCGTGTATGTTCATTGGAACCATGGGTGCGCAGCTATTACTGGGATCAGTCAGGGCTTTGAAATAAATTACAGAATACGCACCAGCTGGGGATACATTGAAAAAGTAGTCATTGAAACTCAGCAGGTTCAGGCCACCTTTCTGTCGAGCGCATTACGTCATTGAAACCAGTCAGTTACGAGGTATGAGGCCAGGACATACTCAAGAGCAGAGACTACCGAATGGGTTGTGGTGAGGGAGCATCGAGGAGCGGGAAGGCAGATGGGTGAATACAAGCACGAATCTTGGTGAGCCTGCGGATATAGCAGAGTAAAGACATAGGAACAGTGCACAATAATGGGAAATGCACAGAAAATGCACACTGCCAGAAAGAGAAGTGAGATAGATGGAGAGACGGTGGGGCAACGAGCCGAGCGGAGGAAAGGATCCCAAGCAAAGTTAAAACAGTTGATGCAGCCGGCCAGCGACAGTTTTTTTGCGTTTGATCGGTGGCGGTCATGAATATTTTGCAGAAATATTCAGGAAGTGGAGAGGAACTGAAGATGTGGCATTTGTGAGCCGTGAAAAAATCGGTGGGATGCAGGGCTTTTATACAAGAGGCGATACAAATATACGTGTGTCTTCTCCTGCGGCACAGTACGGCTCCGGAGCTTGCGAGGTACGCGCCATGTTGGCACAGTCAATACCTCAGCTTCGGACTGCGGCACAGTTGAGCACATGAGGTCTTTTAATTTCCCTTTATCAACCACCTGACTCGGAGCACAGCAGAATGGGGAAAGGCTGTATCATTGCTGCGAGATGGTGAGAGCTGAAATCAAGTTGCACAAAGAAATACTGGAGAGGAACCGCAATGGAGATACGACTAAAGGGGATGGGACCAAATATATACAACCTGATTCGAGACATCTCGTTAAGAGAACGGATAATTTGATGAGTATGAGGACGCTGGGTTGGGGAATGCACTATATTGATTATACCATGGGCGGTCCAGCCAAAAATAATTCATCGCTCAAACCAACAAACGAACGCAAGTATCCATCACTCTCCAATGCGATTGAAATGTTTTACATCACAGGGCCCCCCAAAACGCAGCAAACTCCTCGTGCACTTCATCCGCCTTCTGTTTCGTACGTAGCTCCAGCCAGAGGATGCAAAATGTCTTGGCCGAAATGCACTTGCTCATGTCTGTAGCAATTTCCTTGTCCTCCTCCCCTTTGCGCCAACGAAATACGAAATCGTGGCCGTCGAACCAGAGCGTCGTCAAGCCGGGGTACCGTTCTACAAGTGAGTCACACAGCTCTTCAAACTCGGGTATGTCGGTCTCGTCGGCCTGCGGTTGATCACCAGAGTCCTCAGGCTCTATGCACCGCACAAGTTGGTGAGTTCCAACTGCGTGAAATGAACTTGCTGGGGCATGAAGCTTCTGGACGCCTGTGAATCTCCCCAAGTGCTCGAGGAATGGGGCCAGCAAGATGTACGGCGATTCTGCGATGGTGAAATTCCACATTCCCCCGGGCCAAATTTGCCACGGAGTAACCTTGCATGAACGAACAAGAGGTGCTATCTCGTCCGAGCACCAAAAGTCCAGACATGATGTGATGTGATGTGATGTATTTCAATAATGTTACTGTATGTGGTCAGTGAGACTATGACAGTAGTACGGATGGTGGCTAAGTGATTATAACTAGTGGGGGAGATTTGATACGGGTTTTCTACAATAAAGTCCAGACGCTCTCGAGAGGCTTTGACCTCGGTTTTTGAGGAAGAAGTATGTCACCTCCCTGGCCGATAGCGTAAGGACGAAAATCGAAATGAGCCTAAAGGAGCGGGCGGGATATGCCCTTGCATTTGCAGTGGGTCAAGGAGAGTTCTTTGAGAGAGTCTGGAGGGAGAGAGCGGAAGATCTCGAGCCAGAGCTCGTCGGGGCTTGCTCTGGAGAGCTCACGGTGTTCATCCCAACAACTGGTAGTGACTTTTTGAGTACTAGGGCCTCACTAGGGTTAGGGCTAGCATTATTCCACCTTTTAAAATACCCTTCGTTGCACACATGAGCTGAGTATGGAAGAACATCAGAATGGCCGCTGGAAATATTGATATGGTGGGTTGCCCTCCCTCCAATGCACATTTCTCCCACCCAAAATCTTTCCCATGTGGGGTCTTTGTTCCAAACCAGGACCAGCAAAAAGGGGCACAAAAAGGCCGCTGACTGGGTTCCACACTCAACACCAGCCGACTTACCTGGACATACACACTATGTTCCCGGTTTGTCCCCTCGGTTTTTGCCCATTCAGGCCCATCAAAATATTGATTCTGACAATTCATCAAAATTTCAGGTCTAATATTCATAAGCCACACCCTCTGCAAATAAAATGCTCCAAAGGTGCTGAAAGTTCGGATGTTCACCGTATATGATGCTATTACTTCTTATATAATATGGTTCCCTTAATAAAAATTACATGAGGCTATTCACCCCATTTATACCTTTCAATTGACCCTAACCTCCCCAATCCATGAAGAACTACCGATAGAATAGCATTTTTTCATCCAGAATAGCCGCAAGAAATCCCGCTGACCCTACTCTTGCACATCCACTCACCTTCAGTTTCTTTAAGCTCAGCGCCACAATTAACTCACCAGTTCTTCACACATGCTCGGCGCACACATAACCCTCTGACCAGCTTCTCAACTCAGTGCCCCAGATATATGTGAAGCTGACTTGATTCAACTAACCACCATTCACATTTTCTAATGAATCCTAACCAAAGAACTTTTAATCCCTGAGCATGCCCTGATCTAGTAACAATCTGTTACCGTACCAGCCCTACTACCCCACTGACGCACAGCAGCACAACAACACCTCTTACGTTTTTAACCTCCCTCACTCCACACTCCTGCCGCACCATCACATCAGCCCACCTCAATGGGACGCTGATTTGATGCGCCCGCTGTCTACGCCACGCCCCATTGTTGCGCTGACTCACGCTCCCTGTCCCTCCCGCCCTGCACTACTACCCGAACGCCATCAACGCAGCGCCTATCAGACCTGTCGTCTTGGAGTGCCGCCAGGCTCATCGCAACATCTTTTGCACTCCGCCCTCCCTCACAATTGAGTTCGCGGGGCATCCGACTGCACCCGATCCCCCACTCCCAGTCGCCGGATGTAGCCCCACCTGTTGAAATGACCGATCGTCACCAAGCGGCTTCCGCGCCTCCGCGACAGCGAGGAAGGCCTGGTAGCACATGGTGTGCATCAAAACTGGGATAACTTGGCTTGTGGGCCATGGCTTTACATAGCAGTACGAGTCCAATCTGTTTTTTTCTTCTGATAATAATACAATCTGCAAATTCAACTCGAATCACCTGGGCATATATCACTGCGCATAAGTCTCACATTGCGTCGGACCTGACTACGAAGAGAGAAGATTTTGCTAGTCTACCATTAGACCATTTTGCAGTGCCGTCCTGTTAAAATCCCATCTTGGTACCACATCAAACCATGCCTGTCGAAGGCTACGGCTGTGGAATGGCCCATAACGGCACCGGGCGAATGATAAAATCAAACCGCGAAGTAATAGTTAATTCCGCATCTAAACGAAGATTGTTGAAGCCGGAATTAATTACGTAAATGAAGGCACTTGGTGAATTGTGGTCGACCGCGGCCGTCTCAGCTTTGGACCATTTGTACACCGCAGACATGAAGACGTTCAACGTTAGCCTGTTGAAGTGGTGTTCAAACCACTGAGATAACATTGGGCCATCAGGATTGGCTACAGTTAATGGGCCGACTTTTAGTTATACGGTTGGGGCTCAGTCACCCCCAGTGAGGACGGTGAAGGAGGATGTCGAAAAGCGAAAAGACGAAGGAAGCTGCGGCGGGCAAGCGTGTTGAGTCTTGACGCACAGTCTCAAGAGTCAAATGACGACATTGCTCACGGCCTTGTCCGGTCCGTGTCTTTGCAACCTATGCCGGTCCGGCCCATCCGGGTGAGAGTCAAGTGCCTGCTTTTGGAAAAAAAGATGCTCACGAGGTCTGTCGGAGTTCTAACCTAGATCAAAACGAGCGCTGAATTTGATGAGATTAAAAGAGATTTTGGCGGGTGGAGAGCTGACAAGAACGAGTCCTGAAGATATAGGACGCTCTGACTGATGTGTATGCAAATCCGAAGGCGTCTGTTCGATTCGGGCCCCCGCCATCGCCTACACCCTCTCTTTGTTTTTTTTCCGCCAAGTGCGCGCAGATATGCACCGCAGGACAGGGCTTTGTCCCCGCTGGGCTCAAATTGTGCTCCATTGATTTTGACGGTGGATCGAAGAGGCATATTGCATAAAGATTACGGGGCGGGGTCTCGACCTTTGCTATGAAACGATGTCAAAATGGACAGCAACAAGGCGGGGTAGCACACGGCGTTCATCGGAGATGGTTCAGAGGTGTTGAGCTGTACAACCGAAGGCGCTCAGTGATATGTTGGATCAGCGAGAACCGTGCACAAACCACGCAGCTCGATGCACACACACCATCGTAATGTAAAATCATACGTTCCAGCCAGTCGTTATTACATTCAACGCGTACTTGCTTGCCTACTTGCGCTGAAGTTTCCTGATTGTCAACTTTCATTCCCACAGCTGGTGCTGGAGTTTACGGCTCTTCTTCTTCTTGCACTCCAGAAGCCTGTGCATGAGCGACGAGAGCCTGTCAAATGGTCAACAACCCCTCCATCCTGTATACCTCTACATCAGACCACTTTCATTCTCTATGTGGATTCTTCATTAGATCTAACCCGCACTCCAGTATCCACACCACTCTTGAAGGCATCGCATTTTCGGCTGTTCAATTCGAGGTATGTAATAAGATTCAACTTGGAATATGATTTGTAATTGGTACATAGAACCAGAAAAAAAGTAAGTACGAGGTCATGTCAGGCGCAGCCACGGCCCTTTACCCCAAGTAAGTAGTGTTTTACCCATTGCTGGCTTTGGGGGAATGTGCCACCTCGAAGGCCCTTCTGGCACCCCTTCCTAAGATATCTAATCCTCTTTGCTTCATCTGCAATATCTCTTCGAACTTTCAACCTACGAGCAAGTGAAGGTTGAATTTTCTTTTCCTTTCGTTCCACATATGCCTTGACATTTCTTTCGGACTTCTGATTCTCCATGATACTCAGCATGGATACCATCCGAGGGCAATTTTCACAACTATGGGATGCCATAAATTCCCGGGTTTCGCTGACAGATAATCTAGAATGCATTCCAGCTTTGTGTAGGCTGGCAACAGTAGATAATTGGACACGCGTGAGGTAGGCAACAAGAGCAGGCATTGGGATAACCACAGAAACGAAGGATGGATACTTGATGAGAGCAGCATCAACTTCGTCAAGTGCACATTGGTACTCAAACAAGAAGGAGCAGATGCCAACTTTTCCAAATTAACATGGCAGTTGAGGATGTACTACTATTGACTGTGAAGTTGGCCACCTAAGGGTTATTGTGCCTGCAGAACAAGCTATATTGCCGACCTGCACCTTTTGTGTTGAGAGGATGTAGTTTGGGGTCCTAAGAGTCAATGTTGAATAGGGATTGAGCCTGTGCTAAGTTAGGATTGCTTGGTGAATATCTTCGGCTGGCGTGTCCAAAAAGGGGAAAAACTAGGAAGTTGGCCGGTCGCGTTTGAGGACAGGAGAAATTTGCCAGAGAGAGTTGGTACCTTCTAGCATGAGACTTTAGGTCTACTGAAGGTGTGTAGAAAGTTTGGTGCCTCTAGCACCTCATATTATCTTGATATATGCGTGGCCAACTGAAAGCCTGTGACGGGAAAGTATGATTTTTGAGAAGAAACCGGCCAACCAGAGGGTAGGGAGAAGTTCAAACTGCCAAAAGTCTTCCCTGGATTGAGCGCAAACATTTCCTGAGTAGAAAGAACCCCAGACGTCGTGGATCGAGCAAGAATTGAGGAAGAACGAGGTGATTTGGCGTCGTGGGAGATCAAGAAATGCGCCTGTTCCGCCATCAACCCGTTCTAAAAGTGGCTGCAGCTTGGCATCAACTGAACCAAACTCCGTCAAATTTTGTTTGAAGGGACGCCTCAACATCTTCTCCAACCTACAACCGACATTTAATGACAAAACTTTATATTCAGGGAGTATAGCTCCAATGGCCAACTACCCCAGGTGGCCACTACCTAGTCACGACTAGTATCCAGCAACAACTGCACCTGAAATTTTGCCATGTCTCCCGCCACCAATCAATAATTTATGGTCAAGGCAGTCATGAAGAATCAAGGGCGCTTCAAAAGTTGATTGAAGTCCAGCATGGCAAATAAAAGCAACCATTTTTTTAATCAATGGATATATGGCAGCACACAAATTCAACAAATCAACAAGCGGGCTTAGGAAAAAAGAAAACTCTATCAGGTATAAATGTTTGGTCTTCAAGGAACAAACCAGTACAGGATCATCCTGGGAACAGTGGACTAGAACATGCGGGATGCTGGCCAGGACAGCAATAGCTAAAAAGCAGAGAGTTTGAGATGTTGTGGAGAGTTGCATAGTGTTGCAAGTTTGTGGCGATAAGGGCAGGTGAAAAGTTATCTGGGGCCTTTCTGTGGGCCGTACTTATACCCCATACATTAGTCATTTCGACTGTGACAAATTTAAAGAGCGGTGAATCTGACTCTAGATGCCGACTCACTCATGTACTATTTTTATTATACTCAGCGGGCATCTCAATTTTTGCTCAATGTATTCACACGGAGTCATGAGGATAATATGGGAGTCATCGGCCGACATTCCCTTTCAGCACCTCTGGATTTCTGAGTTCAAATAGGACAGACATCTCCGATTCACCGTTACGCACAGGCTTTATTTATGTACTAAACCAGCGCCTTTGTACCAAAATAATCCAGACCTTGGGAAGTCAACTGCGACGCAAGTCAACGACGTGCAATATTGCCCGCATCCAGTCCAGTATCCAGGAACAATTTGGATACCAGCCAACTACGAGCGCTATCTGGAGGTCAACAAGAACGAACACTATCCACCGACTAATCCGTAATTTTTTATGGAAATGCATACATGATATTTACCGCGAAGGCTATTTCTGGGACCATATTCCCAACTTTGAAACATTTGGACAATGCCAAATGTGCCAGGTCCCAGAAACACTCGAACACATCATGCTAGAATGCCTCGCTCCTAGTGCTCAACAGGTATGGAGGCTTGCAGAAAAAATCTGGAGGCTTGGATATACATCTTGGATTAAATTAAATTGGGGATTACTCCTCGGATGTGGTCTGCCACGATTTAGATCAAGCAAAGGGCGTATTTTAACCGCTAAGAACCGTCTATTCACAATCACCGTCTCGACGTCAATGCACTTGATTTGGAAATTACGAAATGAGAGAATGTTTGAAACACATACTCACGCATCTGAGTCTGAAATACATAACCGATGGGTAGCTATGATGAACCTGACCCTGAAGAGAGCTCAATTACTCACAAATCGAGTCCGGTTCGGCGGTCTTGCGGCCAATAAACAGTTAGTACTTAACACTTGGAGCAGAATGCTCCTTGATGAGGATTCCCTAGTGGGTATATGGCCCAACACTCGAAAAAATGGAATGGGTTAAATTAACGGCCAGAGTCCCACACAAAGGCTTGAAACTTGTGCGTAACGGCATTTCCTCCGGGACAAAATTCCCGGCTTTATTGGAAACTACCAATTAAACCAGCGGATATGCTTGGAATGCATTGCAGACTGAGTTGTATTATCCAAACGCTCCAAAAAAAAAGAGAGAATGCGGTGCATGTCATCCTGTCAGCGGAATGTCGGCCGATTCGTGACTCATTGTGAGTGCGAGCGGTGCAGCACAGCTCAATATGACTCCCGAAACCACTGTCAGTAGTGGTTTATTTTTATTCAGTGAGTCTGCCGCGAGGCAGTGCATTAGACAAACATGTACAAGTTCAATCAAAACCGGCTGAATTTTTTCGTCGTTTTACTATCGTGCCCTATGGGTCTGAATCCTCCCTATGTACCTGAATTTCGATTTACTTTTTTTTTCCTGTACACTTTTGGCCCCGGTATCCTCCGGGTTTTAATACTACACATCTAATGCATATACATACGAAAGAACTAAGGGATTCGGTGAAGGGAATATATAGTTAGCTCGTTGCCGGGCGCGTCGTGAGAGGGTAATATGGAATGTTGCTGAATTTCTCCGTGTCCGCTCACCCCAGCGCTCCAAAAAATATTATGTACATTCTTTCATATATAAAAAAGGTTTTTGCCTCCTCAGAGTATACTGCCGGGATAATGTGCCCATGCGCTGGACAAGAGAAAGTATTTGGCCAAAACGTCACAAAATGTCACATCAGAATTGAATCTCCGCCGCCCATTGACACAATTACCATATTCGTCCGACCACTTTCATGGCGTCGCAGGATCCAGATGACTATAACAAATACTGGAATATGGAAGAAGACTATCTAAGAGCCTCCTCTGAGGCCCTGGCCGATCCTGACTACCAACCTGAGCAGTCTCAGCTGCACCAAGAACAGGCAACCCAGCCAATTTGGTTCGCTCCAGTACGTTCTTGAGCTATATGCAGAAAACAATGTGAATCCTTATGGCCAGTATTTTTTTCTGCCCTGTTCTCATTTACTTCATCAGCTGGAGGCCCATCTGACGAGGAAATCCTGTCACACAAGGAACACGCAGTGACTCCCGTGGCCGAAATCAAGTGTGAGGTTACGCCACCACAGGTGGAGCTCTGTGAGCTAGATATCTGGAAAGGGAGGGCTCGGAAGAGCACAATGGCGGTTGTCAGATTGCTTGGAGACCTTGAGGTGGCCCAGGATGACGCCCGTGCATCTCGCGAAAAAGCGGCAAAGTGGGAAGCTAAAACAGTATCAGTAATTAAAGCACTTCAGAACATACGTGCTAGGCTCGGGGATGTAGAGGAGGAACTAGAATTTGGGATATTGTAATATTTACAGTGAATCTACATATGGGAATTATTGGAACGGAAATATGGTGGATGAGTACTATGTATTAGGAAAATAAGTATCGGCAGACTGTGAAGAGGGAAAAAAAGAGTAGAGGCGCCTATCAGGCATCTCTGGGTTGTGTACATCAGCGTAGGGCTGCTGGTAATAGTGCGGGGGAATGAAATTAAAGTCGTGGTGGAAGCGTTGATCTCCAGCACTATAATAGGGTGGTGCATGGCAGGCTGTTGCATGGGAAGAGGATGATGAGGCAATGGGGGGCGCAGGAATGGGGGTGTTCTCTGCCAAGGACGACGACGATGGTGCAAGGGTCAGAGCGGCTGCGGCAGTCCTGCGGGAGCGACTGAATAGTCCGCAGAAAATGGGCCCATCACGAACATCGGGATTCGCCTCGAAATGTGATTTGATGGCGAGCAGGAGGATGTCCTTCGTGCCGACTTCAGAGAGGCCCAGAACGCCCGCGATCTCCTGGAGATCCGATTTATTCTTGGAGCTGAGCGAGCCGGTGAAAGGTGTGTTCTGGTCACGGTCACGTCGCCGTTGTAGCCGCTGGTTTTCCTTCTCTTGCCGCAGTGCTGCATTGTCTGACTTCTTCTTTTCCTTTGCCGTCCTCTCAGCATCCTTCTTGAGCGCCATCTGCCTCCCCTCCACGGATGTGAGAACCCGAGCCTCGACATTGAGCTTACGCCTTTTACTCTTCTGATTCTCACGCGCATTCAGTTTGCGTTTCTGATTCGCAAGCTCCAGCTCAACCATCTTGACATGGCCATGCAGGCCCTGCACCTGCGCCTCGAGATGGTGGATTTTGGCATATAGAATGGGATCATGATAGAAATGGCTAGGGGAAACAATCAACCGCGCTGATGAAGCGGCTGAAGACGTTGTGGAAGAAGAGAGGGCAGGTGGTGGCTGCGGTGCCGGTGCGGCCGTAGCGGGTGGGTCAGGTGCCGGCGGAGTGGATGGTCCAGAACGCGTAAATGGGCAGCGTGCAGTGCGTGGCTGGTGGCGAGACTCCAAGTCCGATTCAGAATCACTATCTGAGTCGGAGTCAGAGTCAGAGGAGTCGGAGCTGTCGGAGTCTGAGAAGGATGGCATTGGAGGTAATTCAGGAAGATCTGGTACATCGCGGGCTTCGGTCGAGTATGGGATGCTGGGAGCATAATCATCGTCGGTGAAAACGGCGGGGTCAAGTGGCCAAATGCCGCTGGATTTGAAGGCCGACATGACAGTTGATGGACGAAGCGATTTCTCCCGGACTGCCATGTACTCGTTGATAAAGTCCTCCCTTCGCATCTCCGTGCCGGTGATAATGACGATGACATCGCAGCGGTCGATGAATTCGCGGGTGAGTGGGCCAAAAACACCAACGTCGAGCGGCTGCAGCTTATGCGTTGTATGCGGAGGTAAGCAAACAATGATGATACCAAATTCATTGGCGAGATCGATGAGCTGTATGGTATCGTGGGAGCCATGGCCATCGAGGATAAGGATGATAAGCTTCCCCGACGTGTTGCGGGCGGTAACCTGAGGAATAAAACTCTTCCGAAACCACTCTGAACCGATAAAATCATCGGTCCATCCATTGGGAGACACAGCAACACTGGACAAAGCAATAATGAGCCAAAAAATAAGCGACAGGACCACAATTGAGACGTACACAATGTCCTCATGCGTGTCAAACCATTCAGGGGAAAAGGACGACCCAGAGAAAACAAATCCTGGCTTGAGATCCGTCCCATCAGCGCACACGCACTCAATGATTGTGATGAGCTCAAGATTGGCACTGCGATGCTTGTACTTCGCGCGCTGTTTCCGTGAATAGAAGTACTTCTTCCGGCTCGCTTTCTTCCCTCCCCCACGCTGACAGCCCTTCTCGTCCATGTTGTAAATGTTTTCGGCAGGAATGTCATGTTTTTCAATGAGCGCCGCCAATTCTTGGAAATAACGATCCACGACAGGACGATTGAAGGCCTTGGCGCGTTTAGGATCAAGGCCGGAGCCGGTAGCGAGACAGATGGCAGGGTTTCGTTTAAGAAACCCGCGTGCCCAGTTTTTCCCCGGCCGTTTTCCGTCAGGGTGAAGCTTTTGCGCACGTGCCCGGATGGCCTTCTTGTCCAATGGTACACCTGTTGCGCCCAGGTGCTCGATCCATTGGGCAAGGACAAGCTCCTGGGCAGGAGTAAGAAACTGCTGCGACTGACGCGCCTCCTGCCGTGATTTGTGGACGTTCTTGAAGCGAGCATAGAGAGTAGAATAAGGCACGTCAAAATCCAGAGCAACAGCTTTAATATTCGGTGGGTTGTTGAGTTTTTGGCGTCGGAGGCACTCGAGGCAGGCCCGCGTGAGTTTCTGCTCTTAAGAAAGGCCATCCAAACCTTCAGCCGCTGGCATAAAACGCGACTGAAAACGACGCGCTTTGTGGTCGCGTAAACAACACCAAATGAGCGGAGTTTGAATTGTCACGCTCTTGCTTCCCCTACCCAGCGCATGGGCACATTGTCCCGGCAATATATTCTGAGGAGGCAAAAACCTTTTTTATACAGTCTTTAACCGGGAAGCGAAATAAACCGGGAAGCGAAACACCACGTGTTTTGCATCATTTGAGCATCCCCCAGGGCCCAATCTTTTTGAGCGCATTCTATAATATCTAAAACTCATATTCACAAAAGGAATTTGCCAGGGAGCGCTTCAAGAGCTCAAGAAAAAAAATCGCTATTTTGAGTTACTGTTTGGCTCAGTTTTACAACTTATCGAGTTGCCCAGGTCCCCAGCTGCTGGGCAGTAACTTTACAGTCATGGCATGCTGTGGGGGTTTTTAAGGTCGTAGAATCAGAATATGAGCACCCCAGGTCTTCAAAGACACTGCATCGTGCCCATCGTAGTGTTTCGCTTCGTGGTTTATGGCAGAATTTGATGGTATCACTAAATTGGGCCCGTTCTCCACCAATACTTCACCAATTCACTCCAACCTTTCTATAGACAGGTAGCCACGGAGTATTTACATCGACTGGAAAAAAAGTTTGGATGAATATAACTCGTAATCACGGAGTAAATCACGATATTGTCTAATCATTTCGCTTCTAGGTTAATGACTGTATATGAAAGAATGTACATAATATTTTTTGGAGCGCCGGGGTGAGCGGACACGGAGAAATTCAGCAACATTCCATATTACCCTCTCATCGACGCGTCCGGCAACGAGCTAATTATATATTCCCTTCACCGAATCCCTTAGTTCTTTCGCATGTACATGCATTAGATGTGTAGTATTAAAACCCGGAGGATACCGGGGCCAAAAGTGTACAGGAAAAAAAAAAAGTAAATCGAAATTCAGGTACATAGGGAGGATTCAGACACATAGGGCACGATAGTAGCGGTAAACGGGGTCACAAGAACGAATCCTAAACCAATAGGACTCGTAATATGTTTTGTTTCTGGTTCGGAGACCTGGCGACTGAGTCGGTACCAGGAACACCCAAGAAAATTCGACTTCGCGTCGAAGATGCTCTGAATATACACATCTAAGGCAAAAACGTCGTCAATCTAGAATTTTTAATGAAGTATGAGTTCATAAATCACCATCCGCACAGCGTTTGGAGTCGAAGGTGCTCTTCAGACAGATGAGTTCATCCCTTCGAATTTTTGCCGGATGATTTATTCTGTGCAATGTTTCTTTCGCTATGCAACGAATGCCCTCATCATTATCACTAGATGGGCCATGATAAGTGTTTCTACTCTAAAAAACACAATTTGAAGATACCTCAAGAGGCGGGTGAGGGCATTGCGGGGAGCAAAACGAACAAGCGCCGGAAATGTGGACGCATGACCCGCGAGTTGGCAAAGCAACTCGCATGCCCATAGACGTGTCCAGGAGTCGTGCGATATGAGGCCTTTGGGGACATGATCTAGGACTGTTGAGGCCAGCACGAGCTTTGCGCCATCCAAAGACCGCGCGATGAAAGCAAATATCTCAAACACGTCTCTAGTATTGAGGTCCGAGGCACCGTCGAGGATACTAACGCTAAGGAAACTTGAATAAATCCGAGGTACGACGAGTTCAACCAAGATGGACTTGCCGCAAGACGTTTATGAGCTGCTCGCATGGTCGCCGGTTGAGCAGAGCCACCGCGTTGGACTGATGCACCAGTAGGTAGGCTACCATCCGCCATACCGAAGCGTGCGTGTCAGGGGGGAACCGCGCTTTCAACAACTCCACGGCATAGGGTTGTACATTTTCCTCCACAACGTCGACAGCAGTGGATTTGTCGCGCCACACCAGGGTAGAAGACGTACGATATGCGAATACCAGGTCCCATCGGTCGGTGGTAATAGCTGGTTCCAGTGATTCCGCACCACTGTCTAAAATCGTGTCCGCAGTTGTGGTGGCAGCGAAGGGCGGCAAGTCACCTCGGGTGACTGAATATAGGGCCCACCAAGCGAGATCATGGGCATCCTCCCCATGCCTCTCACTGATCAGGAATCAGACTTTCATTAATTGAGAGAAGACAACAGACACTCACCGTAGGAGAGCGATGACTGCACCACAGGTCTCCACTCCGATATTCTCATGCCGTACGAGGCTTTTGAACAGAGCGAAGAGGCTGAGGCTCACATTCTTCCAGTCCTCCAGTTCAAGGAGGTGGCATAACATGTGCGACTGCACCACCGATGCTTCCTCTTTCGTCTCCGCTCTTGTAGCAAGATGCTGCAAAAGTATGCTCTTAGTTGAGGGTGATACATCTTTCGACCTGTCCAGAAGTCAGTCGAAGAAGAATTCATTGGCAAATTTACCTACAACAAATAGCTCAGGGAGATCTCTGCGGCCAATGGCGACAGTTGCTCTTTGGCATTGTACTTCATGAAGGCGAGTACCTGGTGGTGGTACATACGCCTCATCAGCGGCTTCGCTGCAGCATGAAGATTCATCGTGGGGCCAGGGCGGTTGCTATCCGACCACCAACTTTCCAGTGTCCATGTTCGGGTTAATGGTGGCATACAGAAGTGCGGAGGGATGTGGGGAAAGGCAAGCCTGAGGCTGTTGCACAGCAAGAGTGGAATCGCAGTATAGCTATTGTCAGAGACTGTCGTCAAACTGTCGTGCTGATTAGGCGGAGGATGCGGTGTCTCCGTACGCACCGCATCTGTCGACTGGAAGGATGGCGATGAAACTCGGAAACACGGCCCAGCCAGACTCCTTCCCAATTGGGACTCACCGGCAATCATTGATGGAAGGTCATCTGCTGATTCAACCCCAATTGGGTTCGACAGATTCAGTGTTTTCAGTCCACACGAAATATGTTGCGAGTGCTGTCGCTCTTTCCTGAGTGGCAGCTCCATTGCTGCGACCACTGAGTGGCAAGGGCAGCCCATGCATCCAGATCCAACCCATACTGTGCCATAATTAGGTCGTTATCATCGAGTGTAAATAGATGATCAACGGGAGAGAGCGTAGTATGCGCAGGAAGCTATTTAGTTAGTTCATCGACCAACTGCCTCTGCGCGCGGAAATCTTCAATTTGTCCAACGGGATGTCCGTGGCAATACTGCAAGGAGTAACAGCTGGTTTAATCTTATGGGAGGCAGTTTCAGCCATGTATGGTGCCCATCGGACTTTCTGCGCTTTCTGAGTGTGGCTAGTGGCAGGACCAGCTTGTGGCCACTGGCGGCTGAGATGACGGCTGGAATGAGCGGGTAATAGGTGGTTCTGGTGGGTTGAAACATGGATAGAGGGCAGAGAGGATACAGGAGGGGTAGTAGATGGAATTAAAGAGAAATGGCACGGTGGCGCGAGCAATGGCCGAACCAGTTAGAAATCGGACCAAATCAGCCGATGATGGCCGACGTCACCCAACCCACATTCCATGAAACTCCATGCATGTAGATTCCGTATAGCGGTACAGTGTTCCTGCGAAGATCCCGGAGTCCCGCTTATACATGCGCAACGCAAACAATCTCGAACACTGAACACAAGGCGCAGTTTTACACGATGAAAAACTAGCCCTGCGGATGCGTCGAGGTTGGCCTCCACGACGATGGCGCCTACGCAGAATGTCGCGTTAGAGCTAGGTGTTCTGAACCTCACGGGTGTGACGAGGGGATGGGTGTGGCGAGGACGGGGGCAATGAACACGCAGAGACTCGAGAGATCAGGGTGACGCCGATGCATTTACTTGAAAGCGCCAGCAGATGAAGCAGCCTATGGGTCCAGCGGGATAAGAGATCAGATGGTACTTGGCTGGACTCGCGACCAGAGCCCTGAGGGTATTTAGGGCGATGGTGGTGGTGGTTTGAGCCGAGCTGTGTGCAGCTCAATGTGGTGTGGCGGCTTATCGCGAGTTGATGCAGATAACGGGCGCTTTAAATCAGCGCCCCAATTGAGGTGCGCTGATGTGTACGCACCTTTCAGACGTGGCGGCAAGTTATGAATGTACAAAAAGCGAGGAATTTGTAAACCTGCTACTCATCTCTCGCTTATGTACACATCTTTACTTACGACGACAGAGTCAACGGCTGTCTACCTCCTGCTTACATACGCAGACGACAGAGTCAAACAGTGTGCTCTCTTTTATCCGTCCAGACGAGCGGACTGGAACCGGGCCTGGAGGCGGGAACGACGGGACAGGGCGAGTATTTCCTTCGTAACGTGCAGGGTGCACAAAGCGCGAATTTCAGCGACAAAATCAGCTCGTTTGTCTGTAGTTGATTTTTCAAATTGACAGTGGTGATGGTATAATTGGCTCAATGTTACTTCACGGTTTTCGACTTTGTAAGCTAAATCTCTGTGCAAAAAATTGTCTGAAGCTGGTGACGTGTCTGCAGGAAATACTACACTTCATCCGCCCAGGGCTAGACAATAATACTGTCCAAATCTGTCTGGAGGCAACCAACCGTCGAGCGTTACGCAAAAATTTACTTTGAGCTAGCAACCGATTGCCTTTTGGGGCTCCGAACTTCCCAATAAGGCAACTCCGGCACCGCAGGGCCCGATACATTGCCCAATTTGCACACAAAATCCTGAGCGTTATGGTATGCAAATAGGCAACATTTTTTAGCCTGCGTTACGCGTTACGTTGCTACCATACAGATTGGGACAGTATTCTCGAAAAATCGGTTGTCTCGGGTTAGGCGTGAAACTCTGGCATAAATTTAGGTACACAGTAAGTGAAGGAAGGCAGGGTAACACACGGTGTGCATTAGAAATAATTGAAAGACAAACTTCGGAACCCTTCTGAAAGCGCTCGTCCGCTCGACTCGGGTCTCTGCCCTGCTCCGGTTTCCAGTCACTGTTTTTGTCGGGTAATTAAAATTATAATTATCCAGGCCACCTGGTAAGACGTTCGGCGTGCTGTGGGTGTGTAGAATATGGAAGGGAATCATGCACGACATACTTGATCTCTTAGTGGTCACCCGAATTGAGGGCGGATTTAAATATTCCGTGCGGGTGATATCATTGTGGCTAAATCTTTGCACAAAAATAGGCATGAGGGAGGAAGGCATTGGAGGTTGGCAAGATACGGCATAAAACTAAGTGCCCAATAGGAGGATAGCGACGGGATAGCACGCGGTAAGGACCAGAAATTAATTGCGGGACCAGTTCGATTCTGAGGGCGCTCGTTCAACTCGGGCACCCACCATATGGCGCGGTATTTCTTGTTCTTTTTTTTTGTCGTTCGGTAATTGATTATCAAGCACTGGACCCCCATAGCTCGAAGCACGCACACTCTCGTAAAGCAAAATCATACGTCGCAGTCGTTCTTACAATTAACGTCTACTTGCGCTGGAGCTTTCTGATGGTCTGGTTGCACTCCCGCACCTGGTGCTGCAGTTTGCGGTTCTCCGTCTTGCACTCAAGAAGCCTGTGCAAAATGATATGAACGCCGAGAGTCGGCCAAATCGAGCAGATTGCAACTTACTTTCCCTGCGCTTCATCCCGCTCATTCTCGGCTTCGAACAATCTCTGGGGCATATCTGGGTCAAGATCTTCCACGCTGTGTTTTTTTGCATGTATTTTGAGAAACCAAGATGAGACAGAAAAGCTGATGGCACCCACCTAAACTTGAGATCCTCGAGTCTGCGAGTAATTAATCGGTTAGGCATTCTGGAGATAGATCATGTACGCAACGTACTGGAACTTCAAATCGCGCTCCGTGTCCTGGAGAATCAATATCTTGTTCGACGCATCGGTCAATTTAGTCGTGAGATCGGTAATCTGCTTGGTCTCCTTGTCGAGCTCCTTGTCTTTATCGGCCAGTCTGCGGGAAGCCAGTTTTGTTTGACTGATAGGGACGATGGTAAATCACTGACTGTTTAATGAGATCATCTTTGTCCTTCTCCGCCATGTTCAGCTTCGCAAGTGCGTCTTCAAGCTTGCCGTTAGCTACCCTCCGCTTGTCCCCCAGCGCATCGATGTCTTTACTCGCGTTCAACAAGCTGGCCATTAAGCGCTTTAGCAATAGATGCATAGATGGCGGAGAGAGGACTTACTCAGATTCGAGTTTCTCTTTTGCCTTTGTCGCAGCGGTAGCTCGATTATTAGCATCGACAAGCGCGGTTTCCAGGAGATGTTGTCTCTCCTGAAGGTCGTCCATCTTTTGCCGCGCGTTTGAGAGGCTGTTCGCATGGCTTAAGCGATCCAGATGTGGTATAGGAGGGTACATACGCGTTAGTCAGCTCATCGGTTTGGGCCTTTGCGGCGCCCTCGTGTTTCTTGAAAGCGTCGAGTGCGATTTCAGATGCAGAGAGTTGTTTGTGGAGGACGATGATGCTTTCATTCGGGAAAACATCAAAGGTGCAGTCGCGAAGTAATCAGAACCAACGTACTCGTCTTCCGTCTTCTGTATATGCGCGAGGAGGTCGACGACTCTCTTTTGCGCAACATTGAGATCGCTATCGGCCGCGACGGCAGAGTTCTTGAGCTTGGTTGTTTCCTTGTTTGCCACCAGCAAGCTGAAGACGAAAGAAGTGGTCAGGGCAGACATTGATATGTGGAACTACGATGGACTCACTCAGCATCGGCCTTGTTCTTTTCGGCCGTCAAGCTAGTCACGCCGACGAAAAACCAAGTCAGACTTCGCTATACTCGAGTCAAGTTAACGGACATACATTCTGACTTTCTCCTCGTGATCGGAGAGAGCGTCGGCCCTGAGCTTCCTCTCCTTCTCGAGGGCGTTGTTGGAATCCCCGAGCTGCTGCTCCAGTATTTTGATCCTCGCGTTTGCAGTCAGAAGGCTGTGTATGATTCAGAGGTCAGCCAGGCGCGTCGGCATGTTGCCCGATGTAGTCGACCTTCCTTTTTTTCAAAGCCTCCGGGGTGTTTGCCAACCGCTCGGCCTCCTCGGCCGCCCTCTTCGCCGCAATGCTGTGACCGGTGTCAGCAACCAGCACGATTATGAGTCGCGAAAACTGCTCGACTCACGCGGCCTCGGCCTCGGCCGCGGCAATCCGCGCCGCTTCCAAGTCGGCCGCCTTCTTGAGCTCCTCCGCTTTCTTGATCGCTTCCAGGCGCCTGGGTCACAAAGTAGTTAGCGATGTCGGAATAAATGTACTCGGGAACGTACTCTTTTTCAACCCGAGCTGCTTCCGCAGCGGCCGCTTTCTTGAGATCTTCGGCCTTCTTGATAGCAGCGAGCCGACTGTACACCGTGCATGATGAGCGAGCCATTTTGACTGAGGTCTAGACGATACTTACTCTGATTCAGTAGCAATTTTCTTCGCCTCCTCGGCTTTCCTCTTCCGCCTATTAGTTGGTGTGGTGAAAAAAGTCGTTTCCGTCGAAGAAACAGCTGGGCTCACTCAGCTTCCTCGGCCTGCCGCGCCTGAGCCTGCCGTCGGTTCCAATCGTCATTTGAATTCGACGGCGTCCAATTGTTGCTACTCGAGTTGCGATTGTTCATCTCACGAACCCTGGCCTGTATTGAGGCCTTGACATGCCAGGGAACGCCATCGCTGTAACGGTTTGGGCAGTTAGAGAACGACGTAAGATGGCCAATTGACGAGGCTTACTCATCCCAACCGGTCGGTACTGGAACTTGTGGGCCCCAACTCATGATAAGATTTCGCGGGGAAGCGTAATTGAGGAACAGAACTGGGGAATGAGGCCTGAGGAATGGAATGGGAATTGAATCTCAGACTGCAGTCGTGATATAGGTAGCTGCCACGCCGAAGCAGCTTGGAAGCAGCGTGTCCTGCCAAGAGTCCCCGCAAATACAGGGCGGAAGTACGACTCAGAGCAGAACATGCTTGAAAGTGGCCGCAGGCTTTTGGTAGCCTAATGGTGGCGGGAGATGGTTGGAGATGGCAGACTCAGCGGAGATCAGCGGACACACACACGCCTCGGATCACCCGGACGGTCCGGACCATTTGCAAGCCGAGAAGGCTTCTGAATCAACCACGTGTAAATAAGGCGGCAATCCACCACCTTCCACCACAGGCATGCTAATCTGAAATTAGTCCGCGACGAAGTTGGTACGATAAACAAGATGCTCCATCCACCCGGGCGGAAATATTTAAATTCGGTTGAACTACGCAACCAGTTTGAGATCAATATTAATATGTGCTGCTCGATTCTTTGTGGTTGATTTCATCGTAGATTTCGCCTCACTTGCATAAGAGTGAGTGCTAAGTAGGAGGATGGAGGCGGGATAGCACACGGTGCGCACCAGAATTTACTTCGGTCGCACCTCGCTCCAGTTCGATGCTGAAGGCGCTCGTTCGACTCGGGCCTATAAGTAACCACCGAAAGTGCTTGCCACAAATTTTCGGATTTTGGTTATAGACTGGCAACGAGTCTAAAGGTCTGCGTCTCTGTGCTGAAGTATCATAAGCTCCACTCGTATTTCGCAACTCAGTCTTCGCAAAACTCGGCACAAGCCGACCATCGCCGAAATTTCCGCTGGGACTTCTGTGTCCGTCGACACTCGTCCCAGGTCCCCCAGAATAAACGTCACCGTCGCGACGCAATGCACCGGATCCTGGGACAAACTGGGATCAGCTGTAAGCTGCTCCGAGCCTCCGTCCCGAGTCGCTCAATAGTGACTGTCTGGGGCCGTAAAAATAATCTCAAGACACTGCTGGTCCCAGACTACGATTCTAGTGGCACGGGCCAAAGTGTGTCTGTCGTCTCTGCTCATACTGCAGCTCCTCAGGCCTCAGCGCCAACAGCTCACTCCTTCGTCTCCACTTCCGCCGCTAGAAGGCACACACATACAACCCGCGCTTCTCCTCACCCCACCACACGCATGTCCGATTTATCGCTCGCCGCCATCCAAGGCTGCAGCCACTCGTTACCGCGCCGCCTAAGCCGACGGTGATCACGGAGCACGATATCGGCGAGGACCGCGAGCGGCACTGGTTTCTCCTTGTGCGTCTTTTTTCCTTCTTTATTCTTTCCTTCATCCCTCCCCTTTTTTGCCGTCCCCACATAACACTCACGAAGAGCCCGGATTGCCAACGGCTCCCGCATAGTGAAACCCTGTTATTTCATAATCTTTTCTTCCTTTGGATCTATTTTCTATTTCAACTTTTCCCTTCTTTCGTACATCTATGCTCTCTTTTGCTGCCAAGACTGATGGCTATTGGGCAGTAAAGGGCATCCGCCGGCGCCCGGAGTGAACACCACTTCATGAACAATAATATCGAGGCCCGGGGCGACGGATGGAGCATTCTATAACTGAGGTGCTGTCTTTTTCCAGTGTCAGTTTTCTCCGTGTATCGGTTTTGTGCAGCGTACAGACATTGTTGTATATTTATTGTTCTTAAATCGACGCTGTATTCCGCCAATTTCTGCCGGGCCCCACAGTTCATCGATCCTCTAGCCATACTTCCGCTGGCCGCATTTTTGGATCCAGCTCGCACAGAACCAATGCAAATGATCCGCAATTTCTCGGCTATGGTTAAAGAAGAGCGCGTAAGTCGTTCTCGTTCTCTGTTGCGTTGTGGCATCCCAAGTTCGTCCTTCGGGCTCCCCTGTTTCTTGTATCTCTCTCAGGAGGCAATTGAAGTCCCTAGGTGGAGTTGCCCTCAGGACGAGATTGTGATCTGGTTCAAGTATGGAGCTTCTTGATTTCTCCCCAATCAGGAATCAAATCCTTAATCTCGTTCGACTCGAGCTCAAAGAAATCTCACTATTTTCTTCGGTGAATACAATCATCCATCCAATGTTGGCAGTGTGTGGCAAATTCAGCGTTCTTGATTGAACAGTAACGTCTCAGACAAGAGAGAGGTCCCTCGTCTAAGACGATGCCATTTGAACAGAAATCTAGTCCATAGCGTTTGAACAGTTTTTGAACTGGGCTTGCATGGTATAATATAGCTATCAAAAGCATGAGATGAACAGTGCTTTGAACAATGTTTAAGCAGTCTCAGGGTTTGAACAGTTAGGTACTACAAAATAGATACAGCTACCCATTCACCAGATGAACACCGTTCAAACTGTGAACGGTGGTTAAGCAGTGTTCATTGTCTTGGTGGTTCAGCAACTTAGATAGATATCTTTATTACATCTCGTACAGAAGATGAACACATTCAGCCACTTTTGAGCAGAGTGTTCAATCTCAGTGTTTGAACACTTTTTCGAGGTTAAGGACGTGACTCAAGTTATGCCCGTCACACTAGTCAGGGGAAGGTTCAAACGGTCGCAGCGTTTGAACGATTTTTTGAGCTTCCGTCGTACCTCAAAGACTCGCTTGCTCGACAGGTAATCATCAAATTCCAATATATAATTGAGTACCAAAAAAAATATTCTTCATTGCTTTCAGAGCTATCCGAAACCACTGCCCATCCCTTCATTCCCGTCATGGTCTTTCCTTCCTTGCGCAATTGAGGTTTCGAACTTGACTATTTGCGCCCTCTGTCTGACTGACGAAACGGGTTCTCGGGAGGGGCAACCCGTTCAGAAGTTGATAACGACCTCAACTTCTTGCGAGATTCGTCATCGGACTGGGGGCTGCCGTCACATGATCGTTGTTGTTCGACGAAGAACTTGCGGTCGATGCGGTGGTCAGAATGGGGCGAGGGATGGGTGTGAGTAGCGACGGTGGAGGAAGAGCCTCCGGCGTTTTGTGAAGCGGCACTGGCTTCGGGGATGGAAATGGGCAGGGAATTACTTCCTCGTCCTCCGGCACTGTGGGCGCTGGTTCGGCAGGGTAGGATTCAAGTCAAGCACTTATTCTCATATTATTCACATTACCCTTCACCAAAATTCGACTTTAGAAATCCACCTGTGCCTGGCTCAATGCCGCCAATTTTCAGAATAAGCTCAAGTTCCGAGGATGTGCGGTTTCTGGCGTTGTCGCAGTGAATTGTGCCCGCCATTATGAACACGAGCTCATCTTTGATCAGATATTCAAACACTGATTACGCACTTCACGGATCGCCGTGGAATCTGCCTCTGGTTTGCCATGTCGTTCTCACATATTACATTGCGTGTCAGTATAGCATAAACCTGGTGAAACGTTTCATGGACCCCAAGTCGAAATTTCCGGAGCGCGTGCGAAATGCAGTGAAGCAGTTGGGCATGTTTGTGCCCAAGCTTCATTTGAAGGGCCACAAGGACGATTGCCAATATCGATGGTCCTTGAATTTCAGTAGCAGCACTGGCCGGTTCCATGGAGAGGGGATCGAGGGCAGTTGGGGTGAAGCAAAGCGGGCAGGTGGTTTGACAAAGGAAATGAATGCTAGACATCGGCACGATACATTGAATGATTTCCAGATCGATTGGAACTGGCTCAAAGCGCAGAAGCTTAGTGAGTCAGTGTGGAGGGTACTGCGGATTCGACCTTCTGCTCATTTTGGACGCGGCCCGCCTGCGGGTGCAGTTTCCACGGGGCCGAGTACGGGTGGAGACCCCGATACTCGCGGGTACACCGATGTCTTGCCGGCGTCCAACCCTGATGTCACCGTCCGACCCGGGCCAACCCGAGTCCTGGATCGCCCAAAAAGTCTGAGCCATAGCTGATGCCTAGGGTGGCGCCTGGAGCCACAGCATCACCATTACTGTATTATTTCATTCAATTCGAACGTCACGCGTCACGCACCCCCTGTTCGTGTTCGAATATTGGTCCAGTGTCACGCGTCACGCACCCAGTGTTCGAATTGGTCCCATGGTTCGCCAAAATAGCTCAGAAAATGTGTCTGAACACCCCCAAAAGGGTACAATTCAATTCCGAAGCTACGGCACCTGAAAAACCACAATTTAAGTAAAAATTAAGAGTAATTTTCCTCCCATTTGTCTTCATCGTCTCTGTGCTGCCAGAATCCCTGATATCGAGTCGTTGGCTTTCTGGGCCGTTTCCTAGCATTCTCCTCGAGCTCAAGCACATTTTCCTTGCCCATCATCTCAGCCGGATCGCTGTCGAGGTGCATTTCACGAAGAAATCGGCAGGACCTGGATTTTTTCTTCTGCGCCACGGGCAGGGCAACGCGCTGAAGGTCGAATGACACGAAGTCCCAGACAGAGATTTTTGAGGCGGTAGAAGTTGTACCTCTATGTCGGGAGGAATTTCCATTGCGTCCAAGAGGTCAGGCAGCAGAGAAGCCTTTGAGATCGTAGCGGAGAGACAAAGAGAGAGAGAGAGAAATTATTGATTGACATTACGCAGCCGGCAAACAGTGACGGGCTTATTTGCTCCATGTGCAAAATTCCGAGAACGGCGCGCCAAGGAATCGGCATTTTGCCCTTGTTCGAACTTTTCGCGCCTGTCACGCTAAAATTCGCCTGTGTTCGAACGTTCGAATTGGATTTTTGTGTCAAGCGTCACACCCCCGTTCGAATTGAATGAAATAATACAGTACCAGTCATCCTTTCTTATCGTATACAGAAGGCCCTTGCACACCACAGTCCCTCCTTCTGCCTGAGTCACAAGTTCCACAGTTTCCGAAAGCTTCCTTAGTGATCGTACCAATTGGGTGTCTTTCGGAGCATAACACGCCGCCGAAGTTTCGAAATCTGACTGCGTGGGTATTGAACAGCCTTCCTTTTGACGCTGGAATAGCTTGGTTAGTAATGATGAGATGGAATGTACTTTTATGGTATTGTATACAGGATACGAAAGCTTCCTCGATGACCGTACCAGCTGGATGTCTGTTGGAGCATAAGAAACGCCGAAGTAAAACTGTTCAGTTGGAGTCTCTAAATTTGGGACCTGGAACTGAACAGCCTTCGTTTGGTGCTGGGATGGCTTGATAGGTATGATGAAAATGACTGGGCTGTTATGTTACAGCCCTTCTCCAAAGTTGTACGGTTTTTACGAAATGGTGCTGCTCGATTTTTGCTTACCTCTATTTGGTGCCACATCCTCTTTGCACGTCATGGCTCCACCAAAGCCCCACCGCGCTCCACAGTTCGCTACGACTCAATAAATAAACAATCTCCTTGTCTTCTTCAAAAGAAAAAGTAGCGGCCGCCCCTGCGTTCGGTAGGCAGGCGGCGTAGTAATTCCTTCGTTATCTCGACGATAGTGCGCCAAACTCTTCTCGACGGAACTGAGGCACAGTTGAAGGTCTGCAATGTCAGTTTGCTTGAGGTGGCGGCGGTGGTACAGGTGAATTACTGTTTTTGTTTTGTCGTCGGAAATGCGGACATATAGAAGTGGAGCATTTATGGAGTGGTTGTGGAGTCGGCTGCAGCAACAAATAACTGTAAGCAAAAATCGAGCACCACCATTTCGTAATGTGGCACACACCTTGCTAGAAGGTGGTTATGTTGATTTCTGCGGCAATCTTAGTCAACTATTCTGTTAATGCTTAACCGCTATCATATGAGCCATCCGCTCTAGATATAAACCTGGCTCCGGGATCGGACATGCTTACGCCACGACGTATGTTACCCTTAAAATGACGGGCTATTGAACAATGTATGCCCTAGAAATTCTGGTCACGGAACAAGAATTCGATCCTTTGCCAATGGCGCTGGTGCTCTTTTCTTGTCTTCTGGGATGCATAAAATATCTGAAACGATCCGATGTGCTTCCTTGATTATATTTAAACTGAGATCCGTTACATGTATCCAGGCCCCGAGTGGAAGCGTCAATTTTCCAAACAGTTCAATGTTAGAATCAACTGCTGTGCATCGGTTAGTTATATATGACCTGACACTCCATCACCTGCAAAATCTCTGCTTCGATCCCAGTACAATACTACACCACTCGTTTCGGTCTCCTGCCATGACTACCCACGAGAGCTCTCAATATCGCCCAGTCGCGATGTCCAGTACTGCTCCTTCTTCGAATACATGGGACGGGGAAGGTACTATCACACCGGGTTTCATTATCCGATCTCATTCCAATCTATCTGACGCAGAGGCTGGAGAACTGACAAAGAAGAAATCCTGGCCCCACGCTCGAAGACTCATTCCGCGCATCATTATCGCAAGCTTCTTTCTTTTGATCCTCGTCGCGGTCATTGTCACCGGTGTACTCTTCAACAAATCGGTCAAGAAGACTGAAAATAGTCACTCTTTGCAAGGCTGTACGTCTCTCAAGCTCCCCTCTGCATATAACAATTGGCTAATTCACGCTCTCCCCATCACGCTGATCCTTCAACAGTTGACTTTCCACCCAACGTGCCGGTTCCAGATTCGGATGCTCTAGCGGTTGGGATCGCGATATCGATGAAGAATTTCGATCCTGGTGCTTCGATTCTCTCTTTTGACATGCAAGCAGTTCTCGGACGGGTTTATCAGATGATCCCCCAGACACGATTCAGGGTACAGTATTGCATTGATTTCATCCTTGTAAATTTAACACGTGGCTGTACAGTCTGTGTTTACGGAGTGGACCCGGAAGGATTGAGTAAACCTCTGATACTTCCCCTGAACTATGGAAATAAGAGGGATTTCAATTCTATTTCATCTAACATGACTACTGTGAGATCAATCTCTTCATTAACCATGCGAAACCTACTCACAAAACCCTACCTCAGGACGGCTCGATCTCTCACTTTCCTTTCGACGTCTACTCTGGATCTCTTGTCATGAGCGCTCTGGTCCTAACCAATGCCACTGACAATTCGACCATTGCTTGCGATAAGGAATTCGAACTCGTAGACAACATCAATGTCGAAAGTCTTCCGGTGCTTTTCGGGATCGGACAAGATTTAGACGCTTTTTCTGCCCATACAGCCCTTCAGCAGCTACCGGAAGACGATCAACTTGCGATCTTCGGTAATGCATCCGTCCTCCTCTCCATTAAAATACCGAGAAGAGAGGTGGTTCGTTTCTTTGCAGTCTTGATGTTTATGGGTGCGTTTTTTTCTTTCAGTTTCACCCTAAGACAGCTTCTCAGACATGTCTTAGCCACATGGCTCCTGACCATAGGTGTTCTACTGGCAACGGCTCTGGTTATCATGAATGATTACCAGTCAAGATTCGACATCATTGCAGCATGCACCGGGCTCTTGTTTGCTCTCCCTGGCCTTCGAAGCGCAACGCCGGGTATACCAACTACGCCGACTGTGAGCGATGGTAGGTGAAAGCTTGTGAATCTTCGTTTTTGGCTCCCTCACATTGCTTGTTACGTAGCGGTTGGATACTTCTGGAACATTGCTTTGCTTGCCTTGAGGTTTGGGATTCTTTTGTGCGAATCAGTCTGTGGATCTAAATTGAAACTCCAAACAGCACTTTCGTCTTGATGTGTCATGCTATCTGGCACATGAGGGTGCGTATCTCGTTTACCCCGTGAAAAAGAAACTGTTCCGACATTATGCCTGTCTCAGGACGGGAAAGTAGAACAAGGCGCTGCTAAAAGCAAAAATCTCAAGGATGAGTGAGGGCTAGTACCGAAAATCAGGCTATTAGCATCGTAGGTTGACCGTACCTTTGTTATATTTCCTATGATACTCAGCTTGCTTGTGGATCCCTATCAAGTTTGGAAGAGCTATGGACATACGACAACCAAATATTCGCATCTCAGTTTGCTTCGAGGACTCTGATATATATTTTCCTTCCTTCCTTCCTAACTTCATGTAATCAATAGTTTATGAGCCTTCATCGTTATTGCGCAGCATTCTCAAAAGAATTTATAAACGCACCCAATTGCAGCCTCCTTCCTCAGGATGGATCTGCTTCTCCACGAAATTGAGCCCGTAACAGGTGCATATGTTGTGTAATCCTTCATCTCATCCTACTGACTGCACGCCTAATCTGCAACCGGCTCTGTTCAAGGGACCTTTGATCCAATGCAGTTAGGTTCATATACGTACCTCGGTGCTCACTATAACTTTTAGCTAGTTTGAATATCGTTATTTTCGTGTTCTTCATTACTCGTATCTTAAGCAGATGCCTCGAATCAGAGTGCACATGTTTGTTCGCCCGACATTATCGCATTTGACATCGCAGCTGACCCTCTTCATCAAGAATTAGGTTGAGCACCCCAACGCTTGGAGAATTATAGATCCCCTTAAGTGCCGCTCAAAAGGCTGGCTATCTGTTGTGTCGCCTCTTTCGTTCCACCCCCATCATCCCCACCTACTCAGTTCTACGGGCCCGGCTCCGTTGGTTGCCTTTCGCGTGCACTCCCTGTGGAACGAATCTTGAACAATCGACGAAACCTCCCGCGCTGTTGCAAGCCTCATGCGCTCACATCTGCGATTACGAGCATATCTGAAGCAGAAGTGATGAATGGTGATTGAGTGGCACGCGGCACACGCCGCGGCTTCTGTATCCCGTGATGAAGGATCAGGTATGCAGTTGAGCCGTCCGTAAATCAAGTCATCGGAGTTGAATATGAGATCAATAAAGTCCTCGGAGCTGGAAATGCAATCAAGAAAGTCGTGGGGGCTAGCTATCTGTGTGGTTCATTTGGGCACCCAAATGAACTAACCATATGTATAGGTCTGCCAAATCTGCGACCGAAACTTATAGTTTAAGGCACCATTCCAGCTTTGTAAAATTGTGCCCGAAACTTAGAGCTTCAGGCTTTCTGAAATTGTAGCTTTATTTATGTAATCTCGATGTTTGAACAGATAATTCCCGGTGGATATTCGTAAGGTACACCATGGATCTCGTTCTTTCTTCATGGTACATCACAAGAATTCTCAAACGTACTCCGGGTTGGCTCGGTGTTGAACTCGTCGACCAATCACCCCTTTACTTGTGGCCACGTAGTTCACTTTATCTCCCAACATCATTTTCTGTCTCAAACCCGGAATTTAGGGGCTACAGCAGGGGACAGTCAAAGCCTGCTTATTTTCTAGGGCCTTATCCGCTCATTTATGGGATTCAGACTCAAGAGCTCAAAATAAGCCTAAAAACATACCTCCGAGATTTTTCCCACGAGCCACCAGTTTTCTCAATATTTTGGGACCTTTGAACAAAATTGTGTGTACCCCTTTGGCCCTTCGCAGGTAAACTTGCCGCAAAATTCTACCCAAAATTCACACACATCTTGGTGAAAGGCTGTAGTTCGCGAACGGTGGAAATCCAGGCAAAATCAATGGTTTCCGGCATTTTTTTAGTCACATCAGACTAAGATCAAACATTTTCCCCCACCACAATTACTCGATGGAGTTGTTGCATTCTGTCAGGGTCATAAGCAGCTCATCGAAAGGAGTCGATTGGTGATGTTTCCTTATTTTTATTTTTTGACTTTTCTCAATCACTGCGTTCAGGCTTGGTTCAGGCTCCAGGTATCCGAAGCGCTTTCTAGATGCCAGGATGCCTGGCGAGGCGCAAAAAATCGCCATCTAGCTCCGGCGAGGCGCGGCTAGTTGCCAGTCTAGTCACCTCGTCAGGGCTCGCGGCGTCTCGAAATAGCTCGGCTAGCTGGGCTCTGAACGCAGTGAATATTTTGTGGGTCAGTTTTGAAAAAATCCTCGAATTTAAGGAATCTGCTCGTGCAGATCTCTTCATTTATTTCGTATTCTGTGCAGAAACAGGTTTCCAGGTCTGTCGGCGCCTCCTTCCGACCTCCATAAACGGCTCCACGCATCTAAAATAGGTGGGTTTGATTGTCCCCTACTGTAGGACTTGAGCGATCCGCACCACGCAGCCAAGTTAGCGTCCCAAACGCTCCGAGCGCTCGTTCAACTCGACCCACGCAATACCAACTCCATTCCCTGCGTTTGATGTTTGATGTTTTCTTACTTTTTTACAGGAAGAGATCGGTGTAAGGAATGTGTGGATCGTATTCACCCGCAGGATAGGCTGTTTTACGGTTGGAACAAATGCAAGTGGCATATAGGTTCCTCGGTGCCTACTCTTGGCTTTTAATATTGGCGGGGGCGCTGACTCGAACCGATTCGTGGGCTCATAAATCTATTCCTCATCATTGAGAATATACTATTCTTCCTTACTATTTATTGTTCTTGTGACAAGTTCTGCGACCCTCAACTCACTTGCTCCAGAATTTTTTTTCAGTGGCGGGGCGGGGGGGGGGGATATCTACCTGAACCGACCCGTATATGAAATAATGGGTGCATTGCACAGCCGAGAATAGAGGTTTGGACGTCAAACTCGACCGTGGGAGACTGGGAGTCAAGCTAGTCAAGATCATGATTTGTATCAACGCCGCCCATCGCTGTGTCACACTTCTTGACTCTTGCCATGAGCCTACACTTGCAGCTACCCCCGTCCGTATCTGCAAATCAAGTCATGGCGGCTACGGTCTTTGCCAAACAGGAAAATACCAGTCGATTTGTTGCCGATGGAGCTCTGGGACGCCGTCTTTCACGAGCTACCGGACAAGGATCTCCTCCGAGCTGCAGCAGTCTGCCAGCCCTTTAATACCCTCTGCATTGCCATATATCTTGCGCGAAACCGTGTATCCCCTGCGTTAATGACGGAATCTGGCCCACTTTACCTATACTCCCACCTTCTCACTGCGCTTCAGCTTTCCTGCCTCACTCCTCCGACCACGCACCTGTACTGCCACTTCTGGGACTTTGCCATCCGACGGAATCTTGACTCTCTGCGCGATTTCATCCGTCGCTCGGGAACTCTGTCGCAGTTTTCCCTCAGCTTCACTTGGGACTTGTTCAGCGTCCCCAAGCGCGCAGAGCATGCAGGAGATTCGCACCGTGCCGTTCTGAGCGCATTTCGTGATGTGCTCTATGAGATGGCGAAGAAGCAGGACGGGCCCGTCATTGTGTTGTCGCCAATATCATTGTTTACCTGCCGCCCTCGCGACGTAAGCACCTGGCGGCTACACCGACACCAGTTCAATCGTGGTTTGACACCAGTCGAACTCTTCCGCCGTATACGTTCTTTGGTGCGGACACCTTACTGGCATCGAAGCACAGTTCGGCTATTCGATGGAACGCCACTTAGGTTACCTGCTCTCCAAAGGATGAAAACAGTCGCTGTGATCTCCACCGATGTGGGATTACCACTGCGGGGTACTGTTGGTACCGTGGTAGTGTTTGATCTTTGGTGCATCACGCATCTCGACCTTTACGACGACAGGTTGTCCGAGAAGGAGTACACCACTCTCTTCTCGTTGATTACTTTCCCGGTCTTGACTAAAGTCAACCTCTTCACCTACAAAATTAATTGTGTCGACCTCGGAGCCTTTCTGCTTCGGCAACCACTACTCTCGGTCTTGAACTGTTCGTCCTATGGTCGTCTGTACGAGGTAAGCTCTATGGCTCATGTTCTTGCGCCTGCCAATCTGACCCCCGGCGGCGGTAGGGCACCACCCCTCTCATTTCCCCTCCAATTACACACCCTACACTAACCACTATCTCCACCAACGGGCAGGGCAAAGTCCTTTACACCCTGTTAAATGCGCTCGATCAGTCGCCAAACCTCTTCACCCTGTCGTTCAATTTCTTCGCCCGCTCACCGCCGCAAATTAGCGAGTGGAACGTTGCTCTGCGCCGCATTTCTCTGCGCACCAGGGAGACAAGGCTGAAGTTATACCTTTCCTCGGCTGTTTTGGAGCAAGTCTTCGAAGAGGAGGAACTGCAAATAGCGGGCTCTCTCCAATGTGTAAGTACAGTAAAGGTGACGTGCTGGTCCCTTCGCAGCGGGACCAGCATGATTCCGTGGCTGGTTCGGCTGCCCGCACTGAGAAGAGTCAAGATTAAACTTTACAGCATGAATTGGAGCGCGCGCAGTCCGGCTGAAGATCAGGACATCGACGAGTTGATAGCGCGGGTCTCGGCGGCGCTGCCCCATGTTTCCGAGGTTCTCGGTCGTTCTAGATAACATGTAATAGAGCTAACGGTTACGAGTCCTAATTTATTAGGTCTCGTTCTTGTCATCATTTACCACCAGAGAAATCGTCATGGACAACTTTGATTTGAAATGTGCTTTTGATCAATCCATCAATCCTATCAAAATCCTTAGGTAGGTCGCTTTAGTGTTTTTGAATCGTAACGTAGGGGACATACAAATACAGTTACCCCACGTGACATCACCTTATTGGGCGAAGTTCAGAGTGTTTCCGTGAATCCTCCCAACCTCTGTAGAAATTAGAAAATCCGGCCCAACAGTTCTCTTTGAATGTTATCTAAGAATGCTTCTAAATATTTTGGGGCTTTTAGGTTATGAAATGAATGACTAGTTCCAGAATCTAGCAGGATTGATGGTAAATATAAGTTCCCATCATTTTGGGAACTCGTCCTCCATTTCTCCACTGAAATTTCTCAAAATATTGAGGAACTGTCTTATGATACATTCACAAAAAACTGTTGAGCCGGATTTTCGATGCTCGTTCTACAAGCTGAGATTCGCTCAATTTGGGTCGTCACGTGGGGCAACCGCACTTGTATGGCCGCTACCTTAATATATTATTTTGACTCCTGATTCATGAGTGATTGCTTCTGATTATCCGTGAAATCTTTTTTTACAAATAAACTGGATGCATTATAGCCGTTTTCTGGCTGGCAGTTGGTTTTTGCCGAATATCGGCTTGTATGCTTCTTTGATATGTTCGGATCAATATCCGTAGTCATCACGTGTATTGTTATTCTAGGGGACCTTGTTTTTCGTTTGAAACGTGACCTCTATATCTGCCGTTGCCACGTGTACTTGTAGGGGTCCTTGCTTTTCTGTTGAAACGTGACTACTCGGATTTCGGATTTCGGTAACCGGTTTTCGGTCTGCGGTAATGTTCATGTGTATGTTAATCTTTCCGTGTTCCTTTGTCGTTAACCCTGTTTCTGGCCGCTAACCAGGTCCATCAATAGATACTCCATATGTCCCTACCTCGTCCATACTAATATTTGCTCTTATATTTTCGATGAACCCCTCAGGTTATCGTACCGGTTGAGCTCATCGACTTCATTTTTGAGCAAGCTTGTACTGCAGACAATTTAACTCAAATCGACACGATCGTCCAATTGAGGCGCGCTATCCGCCTTGTATCGAAACAGTATTGCAGCTTTGTCGACCAGAATCCGGCATTCTGGACATCCATTTTGATCACAACGGCCACACCCCTCCACGCGATCAACTACATTCTTCGTAAACCAGCCGAATTACCCGTTCATATCACACTTCGCATCGTCAATGGCTCCGGTCACTCTACTGTAAACATCGACCTCGCAAAAATTGAGGCCTTCATAACAGACACAGCCAATCTCATCCTACCTCGGATGCACAAATGTACATCCTTCGTTATGGGTTACAGGACCCAATCCTGGCCGATTTCATCCTCAGCACTCTCATGCACTGCAACACTTCCTCTCTTCAGCGCTTTACATCCCGCTTTTTTGCCAAACACTATGACAATTTCAAACCCGCTCCCCTTCCCATCTTCGCCTTCTCCCAACACCCTTTATATGGTCATACCAGTGCTCCTTCCCAAGTGCTGTCCATTTCACCAACTCCATGGTCCGGTTATTGTCCTATTTTGGAATATGTTCACACCAATTTCCACGTACTCCAGATTCATCAGCCTCGAACTTGTCCTATGGATTGGAGAGAACTCGGTGTCATTCTAACACACTCTCCGGATCTACAAGTTCTTATATTGGACGCCGTTGAGATCTACACCCCTGCATCTTACCTGGATTGGCCCTGTGAAATACCAGGTCTCACCACGCTGGACCTTGTGTTCCAAGGCAAGGTACCGATGGCAAAGTTTATTTCTCAAATGCAGTTGCTTGCACTCACGACCTTCAAAATCACCTTGGCAGATAATGACGACGTGCAACACTTGATGCGATGTGGCGAAATGCTGCATGGTATCATGTACCTATCACTTTGCGGTCAGTACGACGACAATATCAACATGCACCTTCTGTACAACAAGATGCCCACTAGATTTGCAGCGGGTGGGCCCATACTTCTTTTCTGCGTTTTTGGAAGCACCCGCCATGGGTAGCACTTGTATCAACTGGAATGCTTGTCCCAGCATGGCGGATGTGGCCTGCACTCGCATCGACATATACGGATTTGCAATATTTGGTTGCCGTTCGCAAGGTATCTGCATACGACAACCTAAATTGCCTGTGGTTAGTTACTGATGCTATAGTCCCTACAGAAATCGTCAAATGGTTCGAGAATAGGAATACTAGGTTCCAGTTCTTCAATGAAGCAAAACCGGATTTCCTTAAAGTAGCTGAATAGATAGATACCTTTTACTCAGTATTTGTAATCACCGATTTCCGAATCCGAAATCCGAATACCGAGTTCCGAAAAGGGCATGAGAGTCACACAAGATTCGGCAGTTGGATGCCCCATCAATACCGGTGGTAATTGCCGGGCCCCTGTCGGACTTCGGACTTTAAATGCGAAGTCCCCATCCGTGCAAGGAAATAGTGCCTTCTTTCTCCTTAACATTTAAGGCTGCTCAAGAGAGGATCACCCGGGAGGCCACCAACCTCGCGCGCCGACTGCGCACTTTGATGGCGAACGGGGCGGCGGGTGGCGGATGGCGGAATGTACGGGCGGCGGTGGCTGACAAAACATATCAGGCAGCGGGCCTTCGTTTGGCCTCATATCCAAATGACCACCGCAACGAAAGTCGTTCACCAATCTTATCTGGGTTATATTATTTCTTCCATGCTCCTCATGCAGGCACAATTCTTTTTGGGTCGGGAAGTATTGATATCATATTAGGATCATGGCTCTGCCAATACCATCGTGTTACCACCCATTCCTAGCCTTATTCAAGACAGTTTTGTGTGTGGAAATGCTTGTTTACATCCGTGGCCAATGTGTTCAAGTTGCCGGGAATGCTGCATTAAAATGCCGACCGATCATATACCGGCCGTCATACCGGCGGTATGATCGACGCTCGGTATTTCCAACTCCCAAATGCTCTCCAGAGTCACCCTTAAAAACTTCGACGTGATCCTCTTATCAGCCTGGCCTGCTATCATGCTTGATTGAGTCTTGTCCTCTGATGCGCCTGTCGTTCTCCCTTTTCCAATTTAGCCTTTGCCCATCTATTTTGGCATTCTGCTTGCGTTGCTGTTTGTCTTCGGTCCGTGCGGCCGTTTGCTTCGTCGAACATACCCGTATTCTTGTCTGGTGATTATCTTCCTTCCCCATGTGGGTGTTAAAATATCATCTTAGTTCGGCTAACGGTCACTGGTCTTACTGATTGTTTTCAGTTTTATGCACATGTTGTACCCTTATTTTTCAGTTGCTTCTGTTTTCCACGCCCCGTGTGTTCCGTCCTTTGTGCGGATGTTGTCTCTGATGGCTGACCGACACGAATATTGCCTTTTACTGGTAACCTCCTCCTCCACCAGAGGTGCAACTGAATTTTAAGTCCATACTCACCAAGTTCACTGGATTCGTCCCTTTTGCGGTTGTCCCACTTGCTTCACCCCTGCTGTCCGAGATATGCCGCCTGTGAGTTCGCACCGTGCGGTCCGTACCATACTTTGCTGTTCCTGAATGTCTACATCCATAGAAACCTCTGTCGTTGATGGCAAAACTAAGCCCTGAAATTATATTCATTATATTTCAGCTCGTTTTTTTTCAGGCCCCCTAGATTACTTCTCCATGGCTCAAGCTCGGGCACGCGCTGTGTGCCTTGAATGAGCCCTCCTCATTCGATTTTTCAAGGCCGTCACCACCGCCATCTGTCGTTCAGGCCTCTCCCTGGTCGATATACATATCTCTCTTCGTCCAATTGACGCCGAGCACGATGTGCACGACTACGCCGTCCTAACCTCAAATATTGCCCGCTTGATGTTGCCTGCTGCGACCAGGATCCATAGTTTCGAAATTCACACCGACGACCGAGCCGTGTTGTTGGCCCTGCGCATTTCTTGAGAAAAATATCCAGTCGATGCCCTCCGCACTCTGAAATTACTTTGTTTCTTGGGGGTCGCCGTCGAGGGACCTCTGAAGCCTCGCTTTTGGTTCCCATCCCGACTGTCACAGCTAGGGCTTGGTTTAATATCGATGTTTATAAACATGTTTATAAACCGGTGTTTATAAACCCGGTTTTTAGTGGTTGGATCTGAATGACCGGCTTTTAATTCTCCTGTGGTGGCAATCTCAGTGGATTGTGAGGCAGGATTGGCTGCAGTTGATTCATCCCATATACCGAAGACACTGATCCCGCCCCCGGTTCACTTCCCACTGCTACATATTTGGCCGCAACGCGACACGGAGGACTGTCTTTCCTCCGTGATCTAATATTGGATGCACCTATTCCTGGAGCTGACGCCATCCGCAGTCTCGCAAATTGGGTGAGGGGCTCCCAGTCTCAAGATAAAGGCAAAAAGCCTGCACAGAAGAACAGCAGCTGGTTAGGCGATGCCGATTCGCCGATTTTAGCTGCTACTAGCCTACTGTTTATAAAGACGAAGTATAAACCGTTTATTATTGCCCAGATAATATTAAACCAAGCCCTAGTCACAGCTTGAAAGTCTTACCTTACACGGCAATTTCTTTCCGCCGTCCCAGATGCCTACTTTTCCTAGCCTCCGCACCTTGGCTCTTCATAATATCGGACCGTATTATCTCGACTTCGGAGGCCTTACCGCCTTACTCAGAAGCGCACCTTTGTTGGAGCATCCAGAGATGCACCTTATCCATGTTTCGCGTCCTTTGCCACCAGGCTCGATGCCCACCGTTTTCTTGCCGCGCTTAACACATTTCGACATCGCTTTTGGAAATGCTGCCACAGTAACACTCCTCCTGCCTTACCTTTCCGCTCCCGCCATTACGCCTCTCACTTTCACCCTCGACTCGACCTATGACGTCCGCGATGCTATCGAGTGCGCCACAGCTTTCGAGGGTGTTACTTACCTGAAGCTGAGGGGCCCCGCCTTACCTCCCCCTGCCCCTATTCAATCTATACTCGGCTTTCACCCGCCTTGAAAGTCTTGATTTGACCCTTTTCGTTTCTAACGCCTTCTCCGACCTCGTCGCACTATCTCGAAATACTTCCGTGCTTCACCACCTCCGCGTCCTTTTCCTTGGGCGCGAGGACCTGCCCCTTATCAAGGAGTTTGCCCAACTTCATGGTGCAAAAGACGCTAGCTTTACTTCGCCGCCCTTTTTGCGCATTATTCGTGCCGACCTTCCTGTTTCTTTGTCTCCAAAGGACATGGAAGTCATATCTTGGCTTTTGCACCACTTGGAGTTATTCAAACGATACGACGTAGATTCTAAGTACTGAATAGACCGGTAAAACAGAGCTGATATGTATTATGATCAATTATGGCGGGGTTTCAATCGGAGTGCCAATAATGTCAGAAAAGGAAAAAGGACTCGTACTGCCATGCGTCAGCATTGGCCCCAAGACCCAGTAGGTGGTTCGATAGCCTCATAAACAGTTCTGACAGGAAGATAATTCACAAAGGCTTTTGCAACCGCGATTCTCAAGCTATTGCTGCGCATCATCTCCAGCGCCGACGTTTCAGTTATTGTCTCACCGCCAACTATCGGAGAATTGCACAGTGGCAATGTAGCAGTCCGCGATCTTACGGAGAACCCGATTGCGTAATCGCACCAAACTTCCCACACTCAACCTTTCCCCGTCCCCGATCCCGCTCCGCACTCTTTTGATCTCCACGAACATACGGGCGTTTTAGCAGCATGCAGCATTTGCATAAAGGGCACCGATGGAAAGGAGCCACCGCGTCCTTAAACCTCCGCCCTCCCTCCGACGGCCGTCATGCTCCACCTCACCAAATTGTTCGCCGCGGTCCTGGTCGCCGTCGTCTATGCCTCAAGCGTCACCGCTGTCCCCGCCCCAGCCCCAGTCTTTTCCAGCCCGAAGCATACGACACATCGGAGGCGCGAGCTCCGTAGCGGCCTGACGCTCGAGACTTACCACCCCGCGAGTACCTATGAGGTAAAGATCTCGAAACACAATGAGGCCATCTAACTTACACCCTCACCAGACATTCGGCGAAGGCATCGATCATCCGCTCCGCAAACGCGCGGAGACGAACCTCTTGGAGTCGGCGGCCGCTTTCCTCCAGGACAAGCTCAGCCTCAAAGCCGAAAACGCCGCATTCCACGCTGGGTTTTCTGGTACCCATGCTCGATATGCCTACGCCAAGCAGTCCCACGTACGTCCGCTACGACATGCATCACATCCTTCGTTTGAACATTACCCGTCCTTCTTTTATAGGAGGGGATATTTTTCGCAAACGCTGCGGCCAACGTCGCGTTCAACGAGGCGAATAAGGTAGTCGCATTTGGCTCCTCATTTGTCACTCCCAGTAAGCTCTTCCAGCGCTCACATTCAAATTAATATTCATACTCAAATTTGCTTAGCGTCCATTGCATCCTCCACTCCTTCTATACTGTTCGATGAGGCCCGCGTAACTGCTGAGGAGCAGCTCGGCGGGTCTCACGACGGATTGCCTGTCGCAGAACTCAAGTACTTTGCTAAAGAGGATGGCGCCGCAGCCCTCGTGCACGCATTCCAAGTACGGGATGAGACCGCGGGCACCTGGTACGAGGCGCTCGTCGATGCGCACGACGGCAAGTTGCTCTCTGTCGTCGATTATGTCGCCAAGGCCTCCGTGCGTAGCACCGCCGCGTCCTGATTCTTTGTCCCCACTATGCTGATGCCCGCAACCGCAGTACCGCGTGATACCCATAAAGAAGCAGTCAGTTCCGGACGGCTTCGAGACACTCCGCGACCCCAGCGACCGTATCGCCTCCCCGCGCGGATGGCACTCCACGCCCTACGGCGACTCCACAACCACATCGTATGCAGCGCTTCCCTTCCCCCTTTCATCCAACCATGATCCATATGATGTCTGACCGTCGTCCCGCAGCGGCAACAACGGAGTGTCTTACAAGGGCGACCCCGAGCTCGGTGTCGCCCGACAGTCCGCCCCGGGCCAGGTCTTCGCATACATCCAGGACGCGTCCGAGGAGCCCACTGTGCCAGTCAACGTCGCTGCGGCGATCGTGAACAATTTTTATATCGTCAATACTGTGCATGACATCGCTTATCGGTACGTTCTTTTCCTGCTTCCTTCGTTATTGATATCATTCTTTCCGTTCTTTACACCTTATGTCTTCCTCGCTTTTGTTTTACTTTCCACTCCATTATTAGTATTCTTTCCCCTTCAGTATCCATTTTCTTTGCGTCGCCCCTCTTTCGTTCCTTTCTTCATCCCTACTCACGGCTTCTTCTTTCTCTTTTGTTTTTTTGGCGGCGTCTCCTTGCGTTTGATTCCGTTGCATCAACTTACGCTTACTTCAATCCAGCTACGGCTTCACCGAAGACGCTTTCAACTTCCAGAGCAACAATGTCGGACACGGCGGCAAAGGGGGCGACCGCATTACTTCATCTGTTCAGGACGCCTCAGGGACTGATGATGCGGACTTCGCGGTTCGTGCATTTCATCGCTTCACCGCAATCCAGCATTCTAATTATTTACATACTTACTCAGACGCCACCTGAGTATGTCTTCTTTTCTCTTGTCATCTCAGCATGCATCCATTCTGAATGTTCCTTTTATTCCAGCGGCCAATCTGGACACATGCGCATGTTCCTCTTCGATATAACCACAGTACGCGTTCCCCCTTCTTTCCGGTTATGTAATTTTTAATCACTCTTTCCCCGCACACAGCCAGGACGGGACGGCGCGCTTGAGAACGCCGTGGTCGTACACGAGGTCATGCACGGCATCACGAACCGCATGACGGGCGGCGGTACCGGCGCGTGCCTGCAGTCTCTCGAGGCGGGCGGCATGGGCGAGGGGTGGTCCGACGCGCTCGCCGAGTAAGTGCGCTGTGCAATTTACTTCCCTTCCTCTCCCCACACTTCCCATCTGAAAAACAAACTGACCACCGACACTATTGCAGGTGGACAGAACAAAAGTCCGCAAAGATCGTGGACTTCACGGCAGCTAGTTACCTCTTAAACAACACCGCCGGCGCCCGCACCCACCCATACTCTACCTCGAAGTGCGTTGTTACCTCCGCCGTGACCGAGCGTGCTTGCATTTTCATTTTGGTTGACCGGATGATGCAGGGAAGTCAACCCGCTGACATACGCGAGCGTCGGCGCGCTCGACGAAGTGCACAGTGCGTTCTATTATTACACTCCCCCCCTTCCTCCATGAATTCTGAATCTAATTAATTCTTCCGTCGCAGAGATCGGCGAAGTGTGGGCCAACATGCTGCATAACATGTACGCCACGCTTGTGAACGCGCACGGGTTTTCCTCGCGCGCGTTCACGCACCCTGAGGACCGCCAAGGCAATGTCGTCTTCCTGCACCTCATTATCGACGCGCTCCCGCTTCAGCCCTGCGAACCCACTTTGTATGTCGCCGTCCTTTTAGCAGATCTTCTTCAATGGCGCTAATCGCCGCTTTATTACCAGCCTAACGGCGCGCGACGCAATTATCCAAGCGGACCGAAACCGCTATGGCGGGGCGAACAAGTGCCTCCTCTGGAAGGCGTTCGCGAGCCGCGGCCTCGGCGTGAAGGCGCAGAATCACACGGACGACGCATTTGTGCCCGCCAACTGCTAATTTAATCATGTAATCGGAAACCCGGACCAAATCCACATAAAGTACTTAAAGGGAACGCGTGTGTCGTTCGCTGCTCCCACGCACGCACACTCGCTCGCTCACCCTCGCTGTGTAATTTATTTAATTAACTACATACATCCATAATCTAATATTCTATCAACTTGCATTCTCTCGGCCCCCGTGTGCGCCGGCCTTTCGCTGAAGTTGAGACGAGCGCTATCATCCATTTGACTCACACCAAATCGGGAAAAGTATTGCCATTTCCGGAGCTTCCTGCTCTATATTTTATTTGTCGCTTGGACCGACAGATAAGATTAGATTATGAAGGATAAGATAAGCGTCGGCTTTGCTGACTTTAATAGCAGACACATTTCAACCACCGTGCTCCTGTTCCTAACTTAGTAACCCACAATTTCCTCGCCGAATCGGTGGGCTCATGTGCGACATTCCATTTGCCGCTTTGACCACCGATAAGATTAGATTCCGACTGATAAGATAAGATTTTGATTCATCTTTCTAGCACAGAAGCCACATTTTAATCACTGTCCTGTGCGTCGAATTGGCGGAGCGGTTTTGCGTTTACATCTTTCATTCTATAGCAAATTCATTTTAATTTACAGTGGTTGGTTTCTCGACTATCAACTTTACTTCCTTGACTGGCTTAAAGTTTCCAGCATAAATCCAGGTATAAACGAGGACTGGGAAGGCGGGATAGCATATGGTGTGCGTCGGGAATCGGTAGTAGGGAATGGGAAAAATCTACAACTTTCCTGAAGGTGCTCGTTCGACTCGAGCCCCGTCATGCTGAGATGGTGTCCAGAGCGTTTTGTTTCTCTTTTTTTTTTCTGTGGATATTAAACAAAACCAGCACAAGTAAATCAGCCGCATATGGAGAGCAGAAAATCCTTGATATCAAGCTGGCGTGGCAATCCCTTTTGAATTCTTCCGATTTTAATCTCATTGGTGGTTGATTTCACGACTTTCGCGGCTGGCTCAGAGAATGTTTGCATAAATCCACACATGAACAAAGAGCAGAAAGGCGGGTAGCACACTGTGTGCATCAGGAATCATTTATCTTTGGTCACTGAAGGTTTCCTGACACTACTTGTTCGACTCGAGCCCCCGGCATTCCGAGTAAACTATTGTCCTTTTTCATGAATTTTGGGAGGGCAAACGAACGCCGCGCGAGTACTAAGTAGAGACGAAAGGTCTTTTACACACTGACCACCCCAAATTTAAGGTAATCCAACCGGAGGTTGATTTCACATGTACCCTTGCGGGCGCAAAACAAATCTCGCCATTAATCTAGGTGCGAATGGAAGGCAGAAAGGCAGAAAGGCGGGGTAGCACAGTGTGCATTGGGTTGCCTATGGATTGATCCTTCGCAACTCATCCGAAGGCGCTCGCTCGTTCGACTCGGGCCGCCGCCATGATCATGAACTCCGGAAACCCAGTTTTTTGCTGCCATTACAATCATCATACCCTCTAAAAGCAACGAACGCAAAGGAACCATCTATCCGTCACTGTCGAGATCGATCCGGATAACTCACTTGTTTCAGAACATTCCAGCATTTAGTTGCACGACGGGCCTTTCAGTTGAAACATCCTACATAAAATATGGTGCAGTGAAAGACTGAAAGAGCGAAGCAGCGGGGTAGCACATGGTTTGCTTCTGGAAATCATCGTGCAGCGTTATAGTAGTTATCCCCAAAGTGCCCGTTCGATTCGGGCCCCGCTCATTCGAATAATTCAATTGGTCCACTGCTTTTCCTGTTTTTTTTTTGTACGCTGAATAAAAAAATACCATGACTTAGTAACTTTGAATTCGATTTGATTGCACATGAGGACACCATCCACGTGCACGTCTCGACCTCGATGGCCGAGACATTGCTGAAACATTGGACCAAGTGAAAAGCCGCAAGTTGCCGGAATCAAGGGGCCAGCATCACACTGCCATATAGATGCACACAACTGTCCTTCATGATCAGCCACACAATTCCTCCAGCTCCTTTGTGACGCCGATGTCCAGTTCTTCGTTAGCACCTGACTTCTACTACTCACCCGGATCAGCGCTGTTCGGAAACTTTCCTCAACCCCGGCTCTACTACTTAGTTTCTGGAACTCAAGCTGCTCTTGTATCAACGTTCATCCAGTCGTCATGTATCTTGCTGCCTGGATATATATTAGAACCCCTCGCTCCGTAACACGATTTATTCGCTGTCCGTTGGCCATCCTGATTCCGCCTTTCGTCTCGCTCCTCCCTCCACAGTTGGTGGCCTCGGAGTCGCTACTTTTCTGGCTGGTACCGACGGCTGTTCTCCAGGTCTTCGCTGTACGTTTACACGTGGGCGAATCACTTTTGACTTTCCGCCTCAAACCTTAATCTAAATCGGGCAATTTGATGGCGGCACAACGGCGTAACTTTGATGGTGCCGATGGTGCCGAGGATGACAAACAATACATAGCGGACCACCTCTCTTTCTTCCTCTCGCGGCGCACCCTGCCTTCCCCAACCTCTCCCCCGCCATCTCCGCTATGTGCTTTGATATTACAGCAAATGTGTTCCTTTGCCCTCGACTCGGTTGTGGCCATCGGATGCAGCTCCGACTGTGCCAAAACGGCTCGCGTTCGGGAAGATACTTTGTCGCAGTATGTGTCGGTCTTTGTGTGCCCGCCTTGCCTAATATACCCGCCAGTGCTTCAGTGACAACCACTCGATGTTCTGGCATTTTTTCCCGCCCGGAGTATCACCACCCGCAGCACCGTCCGACAACCCGACTACGTGGCAGACTCCCCCGACTGCTCCCTCCGCAAGTGCTCCCCCGACAAGTGCTCTTCCTCTCACTACTACTACCCCCCAAATTGAAACAAGCAAGCCCCCATCCTGTCGGGCTCGCAAATGTAACTCTACAAGGATCGCCATCAAGTGTAAGCACCGGATGTGCAGGCGCAATTGCTTAGCGAGCGGCGGCTGTCCCTTCCACCACCCAGATGACAAGCCCACCCATCCTCCCTTGCCTGCGCTGAGCGGGTCGTCGCTCAAAGCCCTGAACGACATCATCACATACATCGACTCCCTACCTGGTCCCACGGAGGCTCAACGACTTGCCAGGCTCTGGGAGGAGCAGAAACATTCCAGTACTTCCACCCTTTTGGCCACCACATCTCCGTCTCCGTCTCCGTCCCCTCTGTTGCCCTCCCCCGTCAACGGCTCCATGCTTCTGTCCTCTTCCACGTCAGATCTTGTATTCGAGCCCTGTTCTGTCCTCCTCTTTTGGCCCACCCATCGAGCAAGCGTTGTCATCCAAGTGATTGAAGACTGCCCAACGTGGCCTCGCCTCCGCCTCGACGATATTCCCCTTCTTCTCACAACGCCCGAGCACCCGGAGCTGGACCGCTATTATCAGTGCTATTTGTTTGCCTACAATCGCTGGATGCAGGTTTCCACAACCTATGTGCACAAGCTGTCCTCCGACCACCCACTATTGATTCGTCGCTTAGGCGTTGTCGGAATAGACGAGGCAGAGCAGCTTGGTTATTTAGGTGTCAGTCCACGTTTCCACCCTGCTCCACCTCCGCCAAGCCCTGTCAGGCCGTTCGGCAAGGGCAAGCAGCGTGCAATTGTGATTGACGACAGCTCTGGTGACGAGGTCGTCATCGTCAAGGATTCCCGAATCAAATCCGAGCATTTCTCCCCTCGTCGAGCCCACAAGCGCCCTCGCCTATCGATACAGATCCCTTCATCCGCATCAGTGTCCGCATTGGCATCGTTCTCAGCATCGACCTCGTCAGCTTTGTGGTCTTCCATTCCGAGCCTCTCGCGCTCCGCCGGCTCTGTATCCAGCCCTGGGTCACCTCCATCCCCTAGTTCTCTCTTCTCGCTCTCATACTTGTCCAAAAAGTGACGTGTCTCCATCCTTTCCATTCCTTTTTATAGATTTACTTCATTTTCGTACTGTGTATTCTTCTTCTGGTTCATTATAATCATCCCTGTATGTATGTAGACCCAAACAAAGCTCATATGAGCAACTTTTCGCGTGTATCTGTGAAACTGCAAATGTTCTTGTCGCGTCTGGTCACGTCCGTGACACGGCTGACATTCTTTCCCCAACGTCTCGCTGCTCAGCTCATGCTGCCCCGCCTTTTTCCCAAGCCGTCCATATGCAAGCCCAACGTGGGCGATTCCGCCTTGACCGTAGTATCAGCAGTTTACCCGAGAATCCACTGCTTACCTCCGACCTCGCCCCTTCTGGCGGACATTTTACTTTCCGTGCGTTTGAAGACCCGGCTCCGCCACCTCCGATAGGATCTTATGCTTATGACCTTGCTTCTGGTAAATATGAACTACTCTGGGCTGACTGGGCATCCTTTCTCAAGTGGAAGTCGTCGGAAGAAGAATCAAAATGCATAGAGCTTCGCCTTGTAAATACATATACTGGGACCCCTCCTGCAGCAACTGCGTTCGAACGACAATGCCGTTATGTCTGTTCCAGAGGCGGGACCGGCGGGATCAAGCCATACACTAAGCGCCATCCCGAATGGAGATTCAAACTCGGGTCAAAGAGAACGGACTGCCGATGCTCGCTACTAGTCAAGGAATATCCGGGAATCAAGGTCATTCTAGGGAATTATCTTGACACACATAATCATCCACTGGTGAACGAAAATATCCGGTACACACAAATCCCGAAGGACCTCCACGAATACATTGCTGGCTTGCTTCGCCTCAAAGTAGCGCCGGAACACATTGTGAGTTGATGTAATGCTTATTGACTCTGCCGTGCCCTGAATGTTCCTCAGCTCCAACTAATACACCACGGAGTCTATCATGAGGACGCCCTCTTCGAGCAAGACCTCGATGGCACAGCCGTAGCAGCGAGATCGGAATTTATTCAGCTCAAGGATATTCGGCGCATCGAGAAGAAATTGGAGGCTGAGAATGTCCGATTACACCCTGACGATGGACGGTCAACTCTCCTCTGGGTCGAGAACCTACGTGCCAAGGATCATCTTCTAGGATTCAAATCCAAGACCGATCCTCCTCCCCCCAGTTCTAATCTTGCCTCTGATGTCTTCTTCCTGGCTTTCCAGACGTCCTGGCAGCGGAAAATGTTCGCCAAGCATGGACTCCTCTGCATTGATGCGACCCATAACATTACTATGTATGAGAAACTAAACCTCACGACGCTGGTGGTCCGTGATTGATGGGCACATGGTATTTAATCTTGCAAAGTGTGCCGATCATGTACTAAGGCTGTCTCGGTAACCCAGACGTTGAGAACTGATCGCGGCCCGTCGGGCCTACGGCCCGATCGGAGTTTGAATAAATACGTGAAAAAGTTGGACCGCGATCAGTTCTCAACGTCTGGGGTAATTGGTATAGCAACGCCCCCCATCGAGTCACACCCTGAGTGTCACGCTTCCCCCGATTGAATGTTCTGCTCAACCAAGGGCCTCCCTGGACTCCTCAATTGCTCTCAGAACCACTCTAATACAGTACCTAGACATACTCAGGTACCACAATGATTTTATTTTAGGTTTTTAAAACACCAGCAGGTGTCTAAAGCGGAAAAACCCTGGCAATGTGCAACCGCTCCTTTCCACCTCAAAACAAGGAGGAAAAAAATGGGGAAAGGTGCCAGGCCTAACAGAATACATCTATGCATCATATGTACACATCTGAATGTTTAAATGTGGAGGGACGAAGGGAGGGATGAGGTGTGTGACTCGATGGGGGGTGTTACTATACCAAATACCCCAGACGTTGAGAAATGATCGCGGCCCAACTTTTTCACGTATTTATTAAAACTCCGATCGGGCCTTCGGCCCGAAGGCCGCGATCATTTCTCAACGTCTGGGTTACCGAGACAGGTACTAAGGCATCAGCAGGAATTCCCGTTGCATGGATGCTTGCCTCAAGCGAGTCACAAGCGACAGTCTCGTACTTCCTTCGTCTCCACAAACTCCGCTCTCCGTTAACTATTCCCCGCAATATAATGTCCGACTTCAGTTGGCCCCAAATAAATGCCTGCATCGACGTCTATCTTGCGAGGATCCTCTTGTGTTGGTGGCATGTTCTGCACGCTTGGCAGCAACACTTTCATATCTCTCAGAATGCTGAGCTCTGGGAATTACTCAAAAAATGGATACAGATCACAGAACAGCTTGAATTCGAGGCGACATGGCTCAAGATTCAAAGGATGGCTCCGGAAGGCTTCATGAAATACCTGGAGCAGTATTGGATGTCGCCGCAGGTCGTCAAAATGTGATCTGCCGTGCATCGGACACCGCGTACTATTTTTGAGCTCTGTGATACCAACATGCTCATTGAAGCGTACGTTACCGAGCACCTGCACGTTCGCCGATCTGACCAATGCCACTTTCCAGATGGCATCATGTTCTAAAGGGGAAATTCCTGCAGGGAAAACGCAACCGCCGAATGGACCACCTCCTACACACCCTTTCACATGAAGTTTTGCCTTATTATGCCCTCAAACAGCGGCGCCAAGAGCTCGGCTTCGAGGGTGCGGACATAGAAGTCAAGAAACACCAGGATATCGACAAGCGGAGCAGGCCATACATGAAGGAGGATATCGTCGAACTCTCGAGCGAGAAGTACTTGGTTCCCTCGAAGTTGGATCCTTCAAAAGTGTATGAGGTCGACCTCGAAACCTATACCTGCACCTGTGTTGATTATCCTCTCATCTCATTCTGCAAGCACATCTGTGCTGTGCAGCGGTTGTTTCAATATCAGGCTATCAGGCAATGTCCTCACCCACTTGGAACCCAAGGTCCAGTCCCCGACTCTCATGAAGCAGGCGACAAGATTCCCGATGTTCCTACGCTCTCGGTCACTCAACGGGCTCTTGTACCGGCACCTCCGAGTCTTCCCACCCCTTGCTTGTCAACCCTAGTAGCCGAGAAGCTTGAGCGCTTGGCAGCTCGATTGAGACGACCTCGCCGGAAGGAATCGGCGACAGTGGACATGTCTCTGACGCAGCTTAATACCACCCTCGACCAACTCTTGCTAGAAACTGACAGCGGTGCAGTCCTTCCATCTCCACAACATATTGCTCTGAATGTGTCAGCAGGATGGGCCGCTACGAATGGTGCAATGATGCCAGGTGTGAAGACAAAAAAGAAGCGCGCTGGGGATGCTGCATACGGGGCTGGGTCAAGTAGTGGACACAAAGTGAAAGCACCATCCAAGCCCTCGGCAAAGAACACAGGCACTGCCTCTGAAAGGTATGTGTGGTATTCGTTTCATATCCAATTTGACCCTAATTGCACTCTTCTCAAGGCCGCAAGCACCCGCCATCCCACAGGCACCTAATCCCCTCATTCCCCACCCTTCCTTCATCCCGACAATGCCGCCATATCCTCTTCCGCCGACTGCCAGCGCATCCACGCATCCACCTCATACTGTGCCTACTCCGTATTACTATTGGATGCCCCCTCCAACATCTTACTATCGTCCGTTGTAGCTCTATTGTATATTATCATAATGTTTTCGTCGCTTCAAGGACTTATACTGAGTGGAAGTGGCTTTGTCATCATCGGCATCAACGGCCCCATCAATGTGTCGCCGTTTTTGCCGCCATCAAATTCCCCGATTTAGATTAAGGTTTGAGGCGGAATTTAAACAACTTGGGCGAATACACGACGCAGTGACTCCCCAAGACGCACCAAACACGGCACGCGGTATCAATCCCGCCCAAGTTGTTCTCCGCCGCTCTGCGCGCACTCCCTCGCCCTCATGTACCGGCCGGGGTGCGGATACGGAACCCTCGCGTCGTATGGAGTGTACCTCACGCCTGCGAGGTCCTACTCACACATTTGTCCAGCATACGGCACCGCATGGTCCTGCAAGTCCTTGCGGCCGCCTCCATGCCATCGATGAACGCAGGATGTCATGCCCTCAGCCACAGCTCTTCACCGCGCGCCCCCAAGGCCCAGGAGGATGTTAACCAGCGACAATGGCCCTCTCGAATGCTGCACACGGTCGGTACATACGCCCACGCCGCGCGCCCCTCGTGCCCTCGACTGCGGCCATCTTGCGCTCGACTGCCCCCGCGTCGCTTTCTACTGCATCGACGACGCTACTCTCGGCTATCTCAGATCCATTCCGTCCGTCCCCAGTCGGAATCCCGCCAGATGTCGCGGCCAGGTTCCGCGTCCACGCCGCCCTACAGCTCCTCCTCGACGATCCCGCGGGGCTGGACAGGCGATAAACTCGTGCCCTGCGCGCGCGCCGCATGGTCCGCGCCGCCCATAGGTGCCGCGTGCATGACGTTGCGCAGGCCCCCGCGTGCATGACGCCGCATAGGACTGCACCTCCCAACGTCGGCGCTGCTCGGCGTCCGGTGGATCCGCCAGCGCATTGCCCCGGGGCGGGAAGGGAGCGCAGTAAACGTGGACGAGGGGAAGTAAATGCGTTGGCCGCCCCGTGGTCGGCGTTGGTGGGGTGCGGCGATCCTGTCGCCGATACGACCTGCAGACGTGTCATCCGCCGCGGGAGTGCGCAGCCCGTTCTGTTCTCGTGCCGGTGTGTGCCCGCCACGCGTCTGGGGCTGGACTGGGGGCGGTGGGGCGCGCACGCAGGGACGCGATCCCAGTCCTGCGACGGCGCGCAGTACGTACCACCACGCACGTACCCGCGCCCTGGTGCTGCGTACGCACCGACGTCTTGGCCCGCGTATGTGCCCGACACGCGTCTCAAGCGGAAGCGGGATGCGGTGGCAAGCGTCCTAGCGCTGCGTATGTAAACGCCGTCCGCCGCTACGCACGTAGGTACCCGCGCCTTGGCGGTGCGTATGTACCCGCCACGCGTCTGGGGCGAGTCCGCGCCATTTTCGTCACTTCGTTACTTCGCTTAGGTTTGCGAAAGTTCGTAACTTTGATGGGAATTTGCGAAAGTTCGTGATTTTGATAGCTTTCTAGGAAAGTTCGTGAGTTAGTATCTCGGGCTTGTCAAGCGGCGACTCCTCGGCACATCACGGAGTGATGGGTATCCAGAGCTTGCCGAGATTGGCCGGTTAGGTTCGAGTTAGCCGGTTAGAGGTTAGAGGCTAGCGGCTGGGGTTATCTGGTAAGGTTAGAGGCTAGTGGTTAGAGTTTAGAGGTTAGCGGTTAGCGGTTAGTGGTTAGTGTTAGGGTAAGGTATATATAGGAAAAAACAGGCGCCGAGGAAGATGATGGCCGGATTGATGTGTTTGATTTGTGTGCGTTGTACATCTCACGAACTTTCCTGGAAACTCGCCAAAGTGACGAAGTTTCACAACTTTCCATCCAAGTGACGAAACTTCGCAAATTTAAGCGAAGTAACGAAGTGACGAAGGTGGGTACGACTCGTCTGGGGCAGTGTTGGAGGCGGTGGCAAGCCTCTTTGCGACTGCGCGCGGCCCTGAGGCGTTGGCGCTCCGCGTATACCTGCTGCGCATCCGGCGCTGCATATTGCATATACACCCGCTGCGCATCTGGGGCGGAGGCGGGAGGCGATGGCAGGCGCTACCTCCGCCGCGTGTGTACCTGCCTCAAGGTGCTGCGTTGTACCCGCGCCCTAGCGCGCGCGCGTACCGGTGTCCGCACACTACGCGCATGCACCCGCTCTGTATGCCTGCTGGCGCTGCATATGTACCCGCGGCGCTTCTGAGGCGGGAGCGGGAGGCTCGCGCGCTTTGGGCCGCAATGCCGGTCCTGGGATGGCAGGACACGGCGAATGTGTCGGGGGATGGTCAAACGGCGGATGCGTCGTTGAGAGATGGACGGCCGGTAGTGTAGTCTTGGTTTCGGCGTCGCGTGCGCTTGGTATCTACACGTTGTCTTCGCGCTGCCGGCGCCTTTGTCTGCGTGCTGCTGGTGTCTACGCAAGACAGCACTGTCTTCGCGCGGCCAATACCTTTTTCTCCCGCTGCCGGAGGATTTGAGCGTCATTTGTTTCGCGACAATTTATATAAGTGTCCGAGAGTGCTGTTAAGCCTAGTCTCCTGTAGTCAGATCATAGAACAAATATTATGTATTTTTTGGTGGGAGATGGAAAAAATATTATCGATCCGGGATCGGAAGAGTCGGACCGGAAATACTGTGAGTCTGATCGGTTCCCACTTGTCACCATCCACCACCTGTAGTTTCTGTTCAGTGGGGCGCTGGCTCAATCCTGAACGTTTGCCACTAATCCCCGACCACTTTGCGACGACTCTTTCCGTGACCTGCCGCCCTGGTGTGAAGAAATTACTCTCTTGGTGTCCTTGTGCGTCTCAGAGTTTTGAAGCTCATGGTGAAGGCTGGAATAACAGATTCAGGGGAAAATAACTGAGATGGATACTTCTGCGTCGAGTTCTTCCCTCCATGAGGTACCTGAACTTGGACTGGTGCAAGTGCATGTAGCTTACCCAAGATTGCGTGCCGCGTCAGGCTGTAATTGTCGGAGCCGACATCGACGACTTGGCCGGTACCACTGAACAAGCTGTGAATAAAGTCGGCCACGTACCTGTAACGGACTTGTCCGAGGTCCGTTCATCTCCGTTGCTAATAGGCTCGCCACCAACTCGCCATGATGTACAATGAATATAGGCCGCTCATAATGCTGCTACGACGAATGAAAGCCAGATCATTTCCGAGAATGCCGTCGCAGACAATGCTGCACGTCCGGGTACCTCAAAAGGTACAACTGATCCTCGTGTCATATTCTTGAATCTCATCTGCATCGTAGAGCGAGGAAGCGGCGAATCCTGTGACTCAGGTGTGAGTATCGGATTTCGCTCTAAAAAAGTTACCCTGACGCGTATGGTCAGTTTTGATGTAGGAAAGTTGGTTAGCTTGATGGAAGAACAAATTTCGATTTTACGCCGTATCGACGAGCGCCAGGCTGCCAGCAGTACGTACTACGTGCATCCCAGTTGGATAATTAGACACTGAGTCTGTCCAGACCTGTCCCAGCAACCGATGCCCGAGGTTTTTGCCACCAGCAACAGCACCTGGGGTGCCTTACTGCGGACAACCGTCGTGGAGACGATCCAGTCAAAGGTTGACAGATGGAGGTCCGGGCTAGATGCTCTTCTGGTCTTTGTGAGTGAGCATATTCAGAACAACCCAAAACTAATATGTTGACAGATCGGTCTATTTTCTGCGATTGTGACGGCATTCCTGGTGGAATCACTCAGCGGCCTGCACCCCGACGAGGCTTCTCGGACCAATGAACTTCTTGCCAATCTCACGGATATCATGATCGCCCTCAGCGGAGTTAATCCCATGAATTTGAACCTGTCTAACCCTGCAGAATTTCAACCAGATTCCACTGATGTCCGGCTGAACTCTTACTGGTCTCTCTCACTAATACTCAGTGTGCATATCAAGACTTAAGTGTTGTATTTGACTCTTACAAAACTCTCTAGCTATCTGTGGCAGCCCTTGCAGTGACATGCCGCGGGTTCCTCAACATGGTTACTTTGTCCCACCATGCAAAGGCAACAGATAAATTAATTGATATCAAGATGCGGTGGAAGGAAGCAAACAAGATACTTGGGCCAGTCATCGAGATGATACCGCAATTGCTTGTCATACTTGTCCTCCTCATCGTGGCAGGCCTTGTGGACAACATTTTTTCCGATGTGCTTCACCTCCCAGCACTGCCAACTCCCATTGTGGCCACCACTGGCCTCTCATTCTTCTTCATTGCTGGTGTTGTTGCCTTTCTGGGCTACACCTTATTTGATGGCAGTATCTGACCGCACAATTCACCGTTTCAGTCAACACTAGCGGCCATGATCAGCACTAACATACTACCAATACTGCGACTCTGGATTTCATGGCTACATGCCCAATTCACTGGGCTATTGACATGGTGCTTGCCACTTCATGTGCCTCACTCTGACACAACCTTTACTGAGTCTCAAACTACACGAGATCATACACTGGTGGTGGCACACTACCACGAAACAGTGCAAGCTATACATGATGACGACACACTTGACAAGGCATCTGCCGCGTTGAGTTCTGTTCTTGGCCCCCAGAGATCCTTGAATAAGCCTTTGGTGAAAGAGGAGGTTGCAACATTGCTCCGCCTGCTTTCACCAGAGGCAAGCATCCGCGCCAACTGCACTGTTGCCGCCGCGATTGCTAATTTGACTGGTCATCTTTTTGAGCTTGAAGGCTACTATATCGGATGGGCCCCATACAATGTGTTAATCAGTCTCGCACAGGCTGCACGAAGATCGGTTGGCAGCACCTCGCTTGCTTCACTGGGGTCTTCCTCATTCCTGGCAGTGATGGTTAGATATGTTGTGCTGCCTTCTGCTCCAGGGTCTGAGCACCCACCACCAATTTGAATTCTTGGCTCGAAATATATGTTACTTGAATACAAAGCCGACTGGAAATCCGAAGTTGTTTCCCTTATGTGCGACATTTTGTCAAGTCACCCCCTCGCTCCCGGCATTGACAAGCAACTCTGGATCACAATGTCCGCCCACCCATTTCGGCCTGCAGCTATCAGTACTTCTATCGTGTTACAAGCACTTTGCAGCCTTCCTGCACTCAAGTTTTCAACACGATGGCTAATTACCGAGATTCTCATGGAGGCAAAGACAGTTCCATCAGTTATCCAGGATGCCTTTGGAGTTCTGGAGCTTCTGCGTGACAACAAGGTTCAAGGTTTGATAATGGTTAGCACAATAGCCATGCTGGTCTTACTCTCCACAACTTCAATGACCACAAGCTCCTCGGTAACTTGTGTGTCAAGTGCATCCTCAACATTATTCAGGATGCCAACATTCTCCCCATTCAAATTAACTGGTCACATTGGAATTGGATTTGGATTCTTCAAGCTCTGGTTGAGATCCCATTCACAGAGGAGGATTCAACGGATAGTATCGATGAAGTCGGTGATTTCAGGGCGGCAATTGAATTTTTGGTGGAAACAAAAGGATTGACGCAGGTGCTCCCAACCCCGAAAATAGTAGTGGGGCAGAACATACCTATATCGAAGCTGGTGCAGCTACTACGCCAGATGGAAAAAATTCAGGACCCCGATTTTGACCTAGATGAAGCAATCCACAAGATCCGGGCTAATATGGATACCTAGTCCGATGTTGTAGCACTTACGGTCGTATTTAATCAATTTATTTCAAAGTTTTCACTGCCCCTGCCGCGGCTTGCTGTCGGTCATTGTAATGTAATTACTAATGACGGACTTGGTCCTACACGGTGCGACTCCACGGGAAAATATGCCAGTGAGGGAGGGAACCGACAGTGCAGAGGCAAGTTGCACGCCAGACAAAAGTGAAAGGCAAATGAATGAAGGAGAAATTAGAACTTTCATGGTTGGAAAAGAAAACCGGATTAAGCAAAAGTTGACAGAGGTGCCAGCTTTTATAAAGTTTGTTCCAGGAATGAACCGGGACCAAAATAATTATTCCAAGGAGACTCGAGGCCTATGCGAACCTTGTGATGTGTGGAATCCGATGATATGCATCAAAACTCAGCAGCATTCAGCGGTCGTGTGCCTGCTTTTGGAAAAAAAGATGCTCACGAGGTCTGTCGGTGTTCTAACCTAGATCAAAACGAGCGCTGAATTTGATGAGATTTTGGCGAGTGGAGAGCTGACAAGAACGAGTCCTAAAGATATAGGACTCGTAAAGCCTCCGTCGTACCCCTAACGCACCATGCCCATCAAATTCGGGCTCGCGCCCGCGCATTCCCACAGCTTGTAGTGTCCTCCTTCCACGGTTCGTGGCTCAGCTGCTTTTCCGATTATCACCGATGGCCACTCGCGTGGTCTTCTCCGTCTTCCTCCCTGCCCTTACCATTCTATTCCCCGCTCAGGCCGGCTGTGAAATGCTGAACCACGTCCACGAAATCCAAAGATACGACATTTCTACTTTTACGCCTATGGTTTCCCTCGTCTGCGTGCCGTCGCTATTCGACTGAATGGCGACCCAGATCGCTGCCTCCCTCTCAGCATGTCACAATGTCCCCCGCATAACAGCGTTCCACTTATCGTCCGCAGAGTCCACGGCCGTCTGGTGAAATATTGAGTTGCCCCCGCGGTCTCGCACATCTCAATCTGGATGCCGACAATTACACTTGAGAATGTGTCCGTCTCCACCATTACTTCGGCCAGCTGCAGCACCTCTCCGCCGATTTTGCCTGCATCCACCACCACCGCGATACTGTTCATCAGGACGCACTCACCCTCGTTTCCAGCATTCCCGTCCCAGCCGACCATTCCGTTCTCTGCATATGATACCTCCGCCACCTTCGACATTTGCGCTCTTGAACGACTCTTCTAGAGCGTTGATTTTCACAACGAACTTCGCTTTCAAACGTTCCCAATATTCCTCGTCGTCGTCTTCTCCGCACTCCTCCTGCGAATTTCCTGGCTCGCGTTTGAGCACCTGCGCCATTTCCGTCAGAATTATGGCGGCGCCTTCCAAGAATTCCATCCTTTCTTGACCAAAGACCGGATCATTGTCGCCATCGGTCTGTGTGGGACTGCCGGTGAGCGCATTTCTTGAGTTTCCAGCTGCCTGGGTAAGGGCGTTCCCCAAGGATGCAGAGAAAACGGCTCTGAATTTGGGCGAAATCGTGATCTTGGTACCCCTACTCTCGCGCCGAGAAAAGCTGGTCTCAGATTCATATCTGGCCTTGAATGCGGTGATCGTCGTGGACCAAGCCAGCTGGTAAAACTCCTGCGCGGTGCGTTGCCCACTGGAGAACTCGAACCCTTCCCAAACATTCGACAGCGCAACCAAAGTCAAGGCTAAAGTCTTCTCAGCTTTATCCATGAACTGATATGGTCCGTCATATTTTATCCCCCATATTCGCTCCAGCACGGATATGTAGGGCTCTCGTAAGCTGGGTTGAGACCAATCACTACACTGAGAGAAGACAGTGATCCAGTGGGAAAGGTCCCGCTGAATGTAAGGTACCCAGTGAGGCAGAGTGGAGAGCTTTGCGCCCATGTTGATGTATGGCTCCTGTGGATCCTTCATGGCGACGACTCCCATGCGGGACCACACAGAATATTCTTGCATGATGGGCCACAGATCACTGTTCTCAAACCAACTCCCAGTCTCCGCCCGACAGAGAAGTTCGACGGCCAGGTTTGAAATACGACCTTCTGCGGACAGTGCATTGAGAATGAGCCTGAGCGCTCTATGAGGCGGCTTTGGGAAGTTTGTGGCGTCCTGAAGCGCCTCTAGAAGGCAAAAAACAACCTCCGAGGTAACAGCGTCCCACTTTCCATCCTTCATATGACTGGATTGGTGAATATCTTCAAGAGCCGCATACACCCACGTCACATCGTGAAGTCGAGGAAAGTCAAATGTCGGAGGTCCGACATATGATAGTGCAAATACAGCCACATCGACCCAGCCGGGTATCCGAGGCAATTGGGAACAAATGTCGAACACATCCTCTTTGTTATGGCTAGAGAGCGCCGTAGCTGCCGCTTGGTTCATTGAAGTGATTATTTTCTTCGCCGTTACCAAATTCAGTGAATTTCGATCCAAAGACTTCATGAGATTATTGAAGAGCTCTTCAATCAGGAGCCTGACATTTTGGCTATCAAATAATGAGCCAGGGATAATGTTTAACATATTAATATTGGTGTAACCTTTTGTCCTTCCGCGCCAGATCGCGCCGAAGTGGTTTGAACCCAAGGAGAATATTCATACAGAGCAGGTAATCAGCATAATTTTGTTTGCTGAACCCAGCTACTGTATCGGGACGAAATTGTTCAAGCAGAATTGCTAACACTCGGTCCAAGGGGCTAGAATCTCGCAGGGTGTGTGGCAAAACACGGAGCACCCAACCGACACCACACTGTGTGTTGAGATTGGCAACAAATGGAGTTGAGCCCTGCAGGATTTTGAATACGCTGCGTAGCTCCGAAAGTTGGATTGGTTCCTCCGGCTGGGGCTCAGGGAAATCATCATTGGAGTCCATAAGTGGACTATGATGACCACCTGAACTCATTTCGATGGTTGTATATGCCCGTCCACAGTTTATTGCACACTGAACCGCACCATCTCGAACTTGTGTATTGAGCCACCCGATGTGAGTAAAGCACGCTCGGAATGTGTCCCTCAGGCGATGTAATGCCAAGTCGAGTTGAAGGCCTAGTGGCCACTGCAAATCTGCAGCCATCCCGGCCGCTATTGATATGAGATCTGGATTGGTAGATGTCTCCAGAAGCCACAGAATGGCAGGCACGGCAGGTGAAGCTTTCGGGAAAGGTTCATCGTCAAAGATGCCCTTCGAGTCGGGGGGATCATAATCATCGCAACTCGACTTCCTATGTATGAACAGCGGCAAGCTGAGCGGTCGAAAGTGCCTGTGTAAAAGTTCTTGCATGGAGGCACCGGTCCTCCTGAGCCAGGGCCTGAGCTGTGATTGAACATTGGTGTGCCAGAGACGTGATACCACTCTCGATATAGGCACGATTTGGCGCAGCTTTTCTGACCAAATGCGCAGAACACCAGCAAGTGGGGTCTGGAATGGCGAATCTGGATAAATCACCGCCGAAAGAAGCAGTGACAGATACGACACAGCACCCAGGGACGTCAAAGAAGTGACAACCATGGCAATAGTTCGATGTATTGTCGACAAATAGATAGACAGGGCGGCCCAAAAGAAGAGCAAGGCCAGCTGAAGGAGTAGAGGGAACATCTCCATGACTGTCGTGAAGTGCCATTTTTGAAGGCCGTCATATTTGGATTGACGCTCGAGCCCCCGCTCCTCGAGTGTTCCCCGGCTGCCTGCAGCATCATAATGCAGGAGCCATTGTTTCCCCAGAACGGCTAGCAATGCTGCTAGCAGTGTAGAGAATAGGCTTGCATAAAGGAGGCTTTGCACAAGGACTACAATAGTCGGGGTTCCGCCGTTGGTTTCGGCGATGTCGGTACCCGAAAGGAGTGTGCTATTAAAATTATGGATGAAGACGCGAAGGAGGGTCTGTATCACTGCGTCGGGGTTTTGTTGAAGCTCAGGCTGGATCTGAATAATGAAGGCGGAGCTAACAGCCGAGAAGAGACCAGCCTCCATATGACAAATCAGTATGGATGAATTTCGGGAATGTGAAGATCACACACGAAAATCAGTGATGTGTCGAGATCGGTCCCATATTTCTTGTGGAACTCTTTGTCATATTCATCCGCCAAAGTCTTGTATGCGTTCCAGAATGTGCTCTCCTTGTCCATGGTCGGGGCTTCCTTGGGCTTCAGCGCCTCGAGGACCCTGGTCATCTGTTAGTTGAACTATCCGTACGGTGAGCAGATCACTCACTTCTCTGTATGGGCCTCGTTCCTCTCAATGAGATCATTAAAGCATGCTTGAATAGCGCTGACAAGTCTAACGGATACTGTCAGTCGCCGTCCGGAAGCTATAGAAGAATCTTTACCTCTCGTCGGATGCCAAGGACACAGGTACTTCAGTAGTACCTTCCAGTGCGGAGCAGGGTGTCGTGTCGTCCATGGGTCAGATTGTGAAGGAGCGGTTATGGAGGAGCAAAGCACTACGAGCCGAAGCTGTTCATGGGGGTTTCTATTTTCAGGAGGGCGTCTGTGAAAAAGCACTGCCCGACAAAGCTGTAAGCAAGCGCCTCTGATCTTTCACACGTCGGGGTAATGGTTTAGTTTCAATGAACGCTCTCTCACGATGCTGATGCGTAACGTAAGACTGTTTTCCGTGCACTTGCCCTGCACCGACGTACATGAGTGACGCGTTGAATTTGTAATTACCCCACCAATCTTTGAGCTTTACTGAGAGTGACAGAGCTGAGGATTTTTTAAAAGCTTAAGCAACACACCGGTAACGTACTACCACCACCTCGCCCACGCCCAATTCGAGTCACCCGCGCTGTGCCCTGAAGATATGTGGCGAAGAAGCAGCGTGCGCACAACAGACTTCGTTTGTGGCCCAAGTACTTTGCAGCCCAATCCTGCCCCTCAGCAACATTTTATTTACCTCAAATTTTCATCGCCCACGCCCAATTGGAGTCGCCCGCGCTGTGCCCTGAAGATATGTGGCGAAGAAGCAGCGTGCGCACAACAGACTTCGTTTGTGGCCCAAGTACCTGCAGCCCAATCCTGCCCCTTTGCGGTCCAAGCCTGCCAGAAGACTCAATTTTTTCCTCTCAAGTCACCCCTCAAGTCGTTGTCAGCGCGAGCCTCCGGGCTCCATGACCCGGGGACTTGTACGAGAAGCGTGGGCATGTCGACCGCCATCAAGGCGGCGCTGCTACGAATATTTATTCAAGCTCTTCAAGATTTGCACTTTATGTGGGGTGGGCGGGCTTTGCGACCGCTGACGCCGTTCCCCACAATACTTTGCACCCACGCACAGACCATATTGGCAGATCCCGGGTAACGCCCGTTCTTACCCGCGCTCGTTGGCCCATCGGGCCCGCTTAACACAAATATTTCACACGTGGTCTCAATCTCGGTCATCGTGAGCTCGCGCAAAGCGCTGCGGCACGTTCTTGGGACTCCACACTCAGTCTAAAAAATGGTCAACGCAACCTTTGAAGCATCCATCCACGCAAGCTTCCGCGCTTAGCCCATTTGGAGCGCTTCGTCAAGCCTACATTTTCGCATTTATTCTTTCGCTACCTTGCCTGCTCCGTTCACTCCTTTCTCAGGCCACGAGACTGGTTTTATTGTCGGCTGTGATCCTTCCTCGGAAGTTGAACATGCTGATCTGTGGTCTCACATGCACTCTGCAAAGGGAAGACATGCGACAGCCTTCTGTTGACTGGTGGATACCGGGGAATTTTGCCTGGGAGGAGGGACCCTCCTCCCGTACACTTGCGCCTTCGGCTTGTGGTCAGGTCCCACAAGGTTACAACCGGAGGTCCCGCCGAATGGCCGGCCAGTCGCAGCTTGGCCAGCGTCTTGTGTGATCGATCCCCTGGAATGGTGTTGTGCTCAGTTGACATCTTGCAGAATTCTAGACGGATAACCACCCTGATAGTACTACTTGTATGTCTTCTGTAAACTCGTTGTTCATGTTGTGGACCACGCCAGTATAATATACCCCCCCCCCCCCCCCCCCCCTGCTGATAAAGATCGATCATTGCCGTAGATCCTTGGGTTTGGGTCCCTGCGTCAGTCAGCGCTTGCTTCAGCGCTTAATATTCAAAGGCCTTTTGGGCATCCCCGGTGCCTGAGTAAAATCAGGACCATAAATACGACCTCAAAACTATTCATATTATGTACCCGAATATAATTTATATCTCTTCGCCGCCTCAATAGAAGGGAACAGAGCGATATACATGTTAAGGAAAGCACACAGCGCGTACGTTGGATGAAGCTGAAAACTTTCAAAGAAGGTGTGAGTGGAGGAACCGATCGTGGTGAGGAAAACAAGCTTTACGCCATCACGGCAGCTGCCGTACGTTAAAAGAGACCCGTTATGTTCCGTTAGACGCCCGTTATGTTACGGTTTCTGTGTAAGGTCACAACTCCGACTTCTGGATTTCAGACCTGCGAGTCGGTGGGAGTGCAAAATGTCGACTCCAAAAATCCATGACGCCAAACCGACGCGTGGTGCTCTGGCCACGGAGTAGCACCCAAATGCCGAATAAAAAATCTGTGGCGGCGTGAAGCGTCATGGGATGATGATGGTATTGTTGAACAGTTCGTGTGACGCGTCCTGATTGAAATGAATAGGCCATTTGGTAGTACGGTACCCGATGTACTTTAACCAACTTATTCACATGCTTCAAGAAGAAAAGTTGAATAAAACAAGGGACAAACCGATTCGGCACGCCGCCAGGGCCTTCTTTCCGTGAAACCAAGAGATAGTGAGTTCTTAAAGACAACAAGTAATAAACTTGTTTTTCCATATCAGATTCACCGAGTGTTTCCGGAGTATCGAGCCATATGCTAACAAGTGCAAAACGAGTCGTCGTGTAACACTATGTAAATATTTATGATTCAATACGATCCGCTCCCGGCTATGTTTTTTTTATATAGATCTGACACTGCGTCGCCCTTGTGAAATTCTCACCTCGCTTCGACTTGAATGAATATATCGTCAATGACCCAGAAGTGCTAATTAAACCCTGGCTGCCTCATTTCGGACTCTCTCCCTCTGAAAGTAAAGGATGAGACTTGTACAAGTGTTCTAGATGATTGCCTAGTGCTTTCACAGGTATTGACCTCCAAGGTCGTTTTTCTGATGCCATCAAAACATCACCAGAAAGTACCATCACTTCTAGGTCGAGTCGTAAGATACACAGAAGAACTCATAAAATTAAGAGACTTGATAGAAACACAATTCAGATGCTATCCTTAAATCCCGAAGCGAATCGGCCCAGCGAACCGCATGTATTGTTGCTATTATCCGTTCTGTAACGAATCAAATTCGTTTGCATTTCTTGTGCACATCCCCTGGGCCTTCGGTGTTATCCCCATAACTCCTACTCTTCTCCATCTCTTCTGCCTGTCGTTTTTCGGTCGCACGAGCTCGCAGCACAACTACAGCATTTCCCTATTCACAAAGAACTCCGCTTTATTCCGCATTCCTGCACTGCGTTGCTGTGCTGCAGGCTCCCGTATATGGATGTCTGGCAGAAGCGGCTAATAATGAAGCTCCGGCGCAGTCTACGCAGACGCTGCACCGTAGACTCGTAACCAGTCTGTAACTGATATCCAAAAAATGTGGCGAGCACTTTTGGCGGTTACAGACTTGTTGACGTGCATTGAGCTGTCTGCGGAGTTTGAACTTTTGGCAGGTGCCGCGATCGGCGATAAGCGAGCCATCAAAACCGATCAATTTTGCCTCAAACTTGATAGCCTTTTCGGCTCTTCCACCTGCAATAAAAAAAAATCCGAGGAAGCAAATGTAGCATAGGCAGGTTCTTGATAATTTGAATTTGATAAGAGGTTAAAGTGCAAGAGAGAACAAGTGCCTCAGCAAAAATTTAAACTTCGATGACAGCCCAATTCGATTTCCCGAGTTGTACCAGTCTGTAACCGCCAAAAGTGCTCGCCACATTTTTTGGATATCGGTTACAGACTGGTAACGAGTCTAACTGCACCGTAGAAGAAGCTCCTGCGGCCACGTATGCTAATCCACCGTATAAAACCGATCCAGCCATTTCTTCGTCACATTGTTTGTTCCTTTAACATTTTCTATGGTATTCGTTGGAGGATGTTTGTGTGCATCCCTTTGCGGCTTATCTCCATTGCCGCTGTTTTTCCACTCTGATTCACACTTTGGGCTCCCACAACGCGCAGCAAGGCTACATCGCTTCCCCATTCAGCTCCGCCTTCACCCACGGCACAGCTTGAAAAGACTTGATTCACCTTTACCGCAGCTCAAGATCGCCCGTTTCGGACGTGCCCCAATGACGCGTAAGACAGAAATTCCGCTCCGAGTGCTGCGCTGCGGAAGAACTTACTGCGGCCACAATCTGGCCACGTATCCCCCACATGCCACATACTATAAAAGCATCATTGAGCAAGGGGCTGTCACCGGCGTTCTCGGCCAAATCCGCTCCTCCCTTAGCCTCGCGGGAAGGTGGCAGTGCAGGACCCAACGGGATTTTGCAGCGACACAATTTTGGCACCTAGAAAAATTATTTGGCAGTGGGTGAATGCAAGAAAATATGCTGAACAATGAACCCAGATTTTTTCTCCTGTTGTGCGCTGGAATAGTAACGAGGTTTTAAAAAACAGTCAAATCCCTTAGGGTCTTGCACCGCCACTTTCCCACGAGGCTCAGGGAGTGGATTTGGCCGAGAACGCCGGTGACAGCCCCTTGTCAGTGAGTCTTGACTGAGAAGATCTAAGATCAGTCGAGATGACGTCTATGTGTGCCTATTTACCTGGACCTATCAAGTCTAGGCAGTCTAGACCTGGCGTCTGTCGAGACCATGAGACGGGTCTATGTGCCGCCAGTTGAGCTGGCGCCTAGCCACCTAGAAACAGCGTGCCTGGTCAACTAGGCACATCTGCCCGCCCATGCCTGTCTAGCCGCCTCGACGTGATCCATTACTAGGGGGCCGTCGAATGTAGTGGCTTTCGGTGGCGGCGATACTCGACAAGCAGCACCTTAAGACGACGTGCAGCCTACCATCCTCCTCCCTATTTTTTTTGCATACACATTCATCAATCATATTACCTCTGACAATCACACCCACAGCCTCCTTAGCGGATACTAGTATACTCGCCCTTCCCCGTGCACAAGGCAGGGGACCCGGATGTGACTCGTGCACTTCTCCCTTCCTTTCTCGTTCCTCCGATCAACTCGCCGATACAATAGCTCATCCGCTACGACCTCACCTGCGCACTCCTTGTCTCGAGCTACGCATTCGCCGTTCTGCCCGAAGCACAGCTGAGAATCAAATGCTTCCATGCGCTGGATTATTTGTGGGTTTCCTTTTTCTTTCTTTCTCGGGGGCGGGGCGAGTTTGGTTATTCCGTGTGATTTAGGTGATTTAGCCATTGATTCTGCATAATTCGCTCCCCCCCCCTCTTTTTTATTTATTTGTATTTCTCTTTTCGACTTCGCCATACTTATTCAATTTGATTCTGTTCACACTGATTGATTTTTCGATTCGGATTTTATTCTACCTGACTATCCACTTCCCCCTGCTCATCTTCCCCACTGGCAGTAACTCCAGTCACATCCGCGTCCCATCTCTATATGTATGGGTCCACGGATGGGGGGAGCCATCCAATAAATAAACTATATATTTGGATTCATCGGATTCCACTGATATGCCTACATGACCTCATTTGGCTCAGAGGAAGGCAATCTGACGGCGAGACTAAAGCTTAATATTATGATTAAATACGGACCCCGTACCATGATATAATTATCATATAATGTAATGCAATCCGGCATAATCCCAGAGCTTAAAATTATGGCCTCGAGATATTTAATCATAATTTTATCCAGCCTTAGCCCTGTCAATCATTCATAGATCAACGCCGTGATCTTCACTACTACCAATATCTAGTAGTCACTGCATTTCAGCACCGCCTCGACCGACCCTGTCGACGTCGGCAGGGTCAGTTGAGGCGGTGCTGAAATGCAGTGAGTAATCTACTGTCTCGAAAATCGACCATTCCTTCCTATTCTCATCGCACAGTTGTCTCTGGACCATCGCAGTACCGTCCTGACCAGTGATGAACGAGGTCTACGTATCGTACACAGGTCCTGCCACTCGGTCTCCCTCTCCTCATCATCTGTGGGATCACCTGGAATGAGCACAGGCTGCGTATCATTATAGCTACTCTCTCGGGAGATCCTGCCGCCTGTGGAGCGTCGAACGACTTCTCGGTCTTTCAGGTTGTGTTCAGTAACCCCGTTCTTTCGCTAATACCGCCGGCATCATGAGTCAGTACCTGCACCTCGAAAATGGAGCACTATGCCATGCAGGCGCCGAGATTCAACGTCGGCCTCGGCGTATGCGGTGTGTTCGTGAGATTCAAAGTGGCCTCGCTCACTTTTCTTCCTCGAACCCTTTGCGATACAACTCATCTCTGTGACTAGCTCAAGGTACCGCCCACCGGGCTATGTTCTCTTCGTCGTGCTTCCTCTGCCTATGCGCCTGACAATTTTTCTCACACTCCTTCCACGCAAACCGTGGAATTCGACTCCCACTATGTCCCTTTCATAATCGCCTCTGAAACGAGGTTCGAAACCTCTTGCCTTCTGCCGTTCGATGTCTAAATCCGTCCCGCTGCCGTCACCAAACAAATCCACAGATACGCTTCGTTGGGGATATGGCCTCTCACGTATTTCACGCGTGTGTACTCCTCGTCGCATCCTCGAGAGAACCTCACCGGCAGCAATACCAAGTCGGTCGTGCTTTGGAGGTCAGAGCCCGCCCTCGGTAAGCTCGGTCATACACTGAGTATTATTGCTCTGTTCTTCCGTTATAGATGCGTGATCAGCGGCCGTCAGGATAAGCCGGGCGGCCCGAGCCATCATTGAACTCACAAGTCGAGCCGTCCAACGGCGAGAGCATAGGAGAAGACTTGGCGCCTCGAGTCTCCTTGACAGTTCCGTTCTTCGCGCCTGTGCTATGTGAGCCACCAGATGTTCCACCTCTGTCCGGTAACCTGATAAGCTGTCAAAGTGTGGAGTCTCCCGTCATTCGGTCCCACCACGGCTGTGACACATCTGAAGCGCAATTTGGAAAGGGACGGTCAGACTTCATAAGCGTTTTCGCACGCTTCTGATGCTAAATTAATTCCAGAAACACATCTGAAGCACCTATTTAAAAATGCCTGACACTGCGGGCAAACACCATGACGGTCAGATTTTGACCGGCATGGTGACGGTTGGTTCACGGTCAAAACTTTGATGTCTTGCGTCATCTGTGATGCGCCATGAGGTTAATGCGTGTTCGATTTCATAACTTGTGTTCTTTTTTTGCGTGACGTGCAAGGCAATTACGGTAGGCGGGATGGTCGAGGTTCATTTTTGGCATTTTGAGATTTTGATGTCGGCATTTTGTTCCGATGATTTTTGGTAGGCTAGGATTTGATAACCGTATGTCGGAAAAACCTAAATTTCCTTACAAGGCCGGTCCCTTGCAAGACATTGCAAGACCATTGCAATGGTCTTGCTATAAAAGTTTTAGGCTCCGTTAGTGGAAAGGCACTTCTCAAAATCTTATAATGCAACTCTCTTATTGTAATGTATCCAAAATGCCTTGCAAGGAAATTTCACTTTTTCCAACATAGCTAACCGTAGGTGCCTCGGAGTTTGAAAATTTAAGCGGGGCCATCACTGATATGCCACTGCTTCGCTTGCATGTCCGAAAAGGCGCTGAAAAGAAATGCCTCAAGGTCCTTTATAACTTGCCCATTTCTCATGAAAAAAATTACAGTGTCTCAAAATGAGGTTCCCTCCACTTTTACAAAAAAACAAACTTCAAAAAACGATTTAAAAGATCTCAACGGAAGTCCATCATATTTTTCAAACTCCGAGGCACCTACGGTTCGCTACGCTTATCAAACTCCAGCCTCTATAGCATAGCACTTGTGAACGACTATCTTCCAAGTGCGTAGTCCGCTAGAGAGGCTGGATCGAGCCTAGATTTTTGGCTGATGGCACAGATCGACCGTTATCTGTGTCAAAAGGCTTCAGGATTTATTTGGGGCAATATCAAGCTGCTGAACTTGACCCAGCCTCAGATTTAGACCACCTGACATCCAATAGAGGCCTTGTCATGTGGCTTTTTGAACCAAGGCGATACAGCAATTGGAGTGGAACAAATGAGTACCCATAGCCGCAACAATTGTCAACGAGAATGGAGACAGCATTTAGGTCTTGTTTGATGTGATGACCCACACGTATGACGGGTATGTTATTTGCTTCTTGGGTCTCCACTTTTGACTTTATTCTCTACTGCTCCAGTGGGGTTGGTGATCGTGGAAAAGCAGGTACTCAGACCTTCCTCAAGAAGCTGAATGCGTGAATTGTTGTCACAATCTCCATCTCAGCCATGATGGATTTGCAGAGGATGTGCGCAAAGAATCTAATGAGGAGTAATTCAAATCAACACACATAGTATTTTGGCCAATGAAAAGAACATATGCCTGATTCTTGCCTGATTCGATTTACCATGCACAATCGTTTCTGTTTAAATATATTGTTGCCAAATCACAACAACGCAGTGACTCAACCTCAACCCGTTCTCATTGCATGAAACTGAATGCAGAAGTTCATTAGCATGTTATCTGAATTATTGAGATGTTTTAAAGCATTTCTAAGCACCCCCCATGCGCCTCGACGGATTGAAGAAGCGCAGATAGCAATCGATCCGTGCTATCAGTCAAAAATCGCCGGAACAAAATGCCGAGGTCAAAATGTCAAAATGCCGAAAATGAACCTCGACCATCCCGCCTACCGTAAGGCAATGCCGTTCAAAATATCCTTCGCAACCATTCTTGTTCAATTTGGGGGCAGATTTCCATTCCAGGCCGCCCAAAAGGATAACCAGCCTCTTACCCAATTCTACTTAGTACAGTGGACCCAGTCCGGAGGGGTTGCCATTTATCTAAGGACAGTCTTCCCCTTTGTTCATCCATGCGTCCGCCTCATGGCCCATCATCAGATACGTAGTACAATCAAAATTCAACCGCTGGGCGGCTGTCCGGCAACCGTCACGGCATTTTCCCGCAGTGTGAAGCGCATCTGAAATAGGGTCCTGTTTTTAATGCTGGTTTATAAACATGATTATAAACACCGGTTTATAAACCGGTTTTTAAATGGTTCGGCAAAACTGCCGGTTTATAATTCTGTAACAGCCAATAGCCGGAGATCTCCGATCAATTTGATCTCATCTTTCTCCGTCTCCGTCGCGACTCTGAGCTCTTCATAATGTCTGGCTCCGGCGTCACGTATTATCAGGAGGAACTTAAAGATCTCAACCGCCTTCTCAACCATTTACCTGACAGTATCCCGATTGGGACTTCTTCGGATTTACTCGTGGACAAGCAACGGACAAGGCCATTCCAGGCGCGAACGACATCTGGCAGAAGCCTGGAAAATTGGGCAGAGCGGGCGACAGGGAGTGCACAGACCGGGAAGAATGCGGCCGGAAAGAGCATGTGGCAGGGGGAGGTTGATACGCTGGAATTTTAACCATTTTTGGGGGAGGTGTTTATAAACGAAAAATTAAAAAACCGTTTATAGTTGGCTCGGGAATAAAAAACAGGACCCTAATCTGAAATGTCTGCTCTGACTGTCCCTATTGCATCTCCGGGAGCGCTTTTAAGGCGAAAACTCTTGTAGAGAGCACAGCCCCCTACCCGGTGCTCAGTTGCGGTAGGTAGGTAGGTAGGTAGCATTACACGGCACGGTCCCGCTGAGGAACGCCGGGGCCAGGGAGTATCCCGGTGTACTAGTTACAGGATCTATATACACCTTCGTCCCTGACTTTTATGTACCCTCCAGACCGAGCTCACGAGTACAGTTGCCTGCCTCGCGGTAGAACCTAGCTGATACACAAAAGCAACAAACGTTAATAACAGAACAGCCGCATTCCCTCATCAAACCTCTAGGAAATACAGTATCCAAAGCAGAGCTGCGGCCACAACAAAGTCAAGCATTAAACTGAACAACGGACATTGAGGTGCTGTGCAGAAACGCGGTACAATTGGAGCGTGAGACGGCAAAGGAGACCATCGTGGTTCCGGCGGAGGAGTGGAGGAATTGTTGGTCATGCGATAGCATATGGGATAACCGCGGTAAAAAATGATTTAGTTGAATCGAATCGGGGTCATGGTTTCAAAAGGTGTAATATTTGATCAATACAATGATACCAGTACAGCTGAATTGAGCTGAATAGATTGTAGTGAAGTATACGACGTACACCGTATGACTATCAAGAACTCGACAAGCTCAAACAGAGTAATCTTTGTTGAACCTTTGGTTTTATGATCCCCGATACCAAACCGCCCATAGTTCGGATAAAAGACCTTGACTAGGATTCCCCATTGTCTTTCCGCGTATCCTCGGTTTCTCCTGCTTTGCAGTCTGTTGTTATTCCCGTCTGGTGTTTTGGACATGCGAAGTGTAACGAGTGGGGTTTGGGCACCCAATGCAACCTCAATATTTTGTGCGAGGCCGCCACGGTGGGTTGTGGGAAACAGGAACGACTGCTGCGCGAGGTCCAGTCGCGTATGTCGGTACACACGACACGCCATCATGGTTGTCAACATCACGTTGGGGACAACTAGGAAGCTGCGGTACGCAGGTCCAAGAACGGGAAAGCACAGCAGGATGAAGGCCACGATATTGGTGACCACAGTAATCCTGAAAACGAAGAGGTTCAGTGAGTGCATGACCGCCGATGGAGGGCTGACATATATTAGAGTTGGCCATCTATGAAGAAGGATTTGGAGAAGGCCGGAAGGTACGCCCCTGTAAAGAATGCGCGTGCTTTTTGTCTCCAAGAACGATACTCGACATGAGTATTTCCGCCGAGCTTGTACGAGATCGCGAGGAAAACTGCGGTGTCGAACAATCCTGGATTGAGACCGATGGTCTCGGCATACGGTGCCAGGTCGCCCATACTACAGTAAGGGGTGGGTCCGATATTGACGCCGCGGGTCGCAATCGGAATAATGGGGCTCGTTGCGAGCACGGCAAGCCACATGAGGCCAAAAACGATAGTCACTGCCCGTGCACAGCAGTATACAGCACGCAGGCGGAAGAAAAAAAGGAGCGATTTCAAAGGGATGGCGATGGGAAAAAGGAGTGCAATCCCAAGATGAAAGGCCCAACAGTCTCCCACAGGATAGACTGCGTAAACATAAGGAGAGTGTTTTTGCCAGGATGCTACCCACGTACTCAGGAAACCATACATCCAAGCACAGCGGCGGCAGAAGTGATTATGCGCGATGTTAATATGACAGTCGGAGCAGGAGGCCTATAGTCACCTCGATAGAAAATACGCCGCTACTGGCCACCCCGACCTGTGTTCAAGTTTGAAAAGTAGCATGTAGTCCCCTTTAAGATTGCTCAGAATGTCCCATATGAATACCTGATCAGAGACAGATGAGAAAATGGCGGAAGACGACGACATGTAACGCACCGCCGAAGTTCCCGCCCACACGTATCGGGTGACTAGGAGCTGTGTGGCGAGCTCGGGAGGGAGCAGCGACAGCGCTTGGTCGCTCGGCACCGCACTGGGGTCCATATCTGACACCACCATTATGCGGACGGAGTGAATGGATGGGGACGGGGACCACGAAGGAACATCAATATATACCTCTTAGTCATAACATAGTGTGTTATATCGGTCTTGCGCGATTTTCCGTCTACGCGACGCCAATCCTCAGGATAGATTTAAAAAAAAAAAAAACAGCCTCCATTGCACATCCCTGACTGCGATATCAAGGACCTTGAGTTAAAATATCCTGTTGTCGGATTCTGAAGGTTAGACATAGGCCCCATGCCTCCACCAAATATGGGACATATCCAATATACCCTTCAAAAAGTAGACATACCCCGCAGTATGGCCAGAATTTGGTTGTGCCGCAGACTGCCGCTAAAATCCCGCACAACACAGCCCGGCCCCACACCGGAAAACGATAACTTATCCCTCGCTCCACCCAAAATGGGTAACCTCCCATAGATAGCCCATATATGTGGGTCTATGCTCCCAAAATCCTGGCTCAAGCGCACCAGTACTGACCCCTCCACCGTCCAATACCTCATCAAGTCCGAAAATCCCTCAGGTTTACCTTCCTTGAACGGAAAAATTTATTAGGTTCAATATGTTTGCATAGAATTACATCAGCCTTTTCAAAAAAAAACTCGTGGGGTTGTTGAGCTTTTTGGACTTTTTTTGGACTTTGGGTTTTTTGAAAAAGAGAAAGTTGGCAGAAAAGTAGAATCAATCATGATGGCAATGATGAAAAAAAAAAAATTAAAGAGGTTGTCAAAAATACCTCGGTGTTGTCGTGTTGCCAGCTTTCCTAAGTTTTGGGGTTGTTTGGGCTTTTTGGGGCTTGTACAACCCCAAAACAACCTCGACAACTTTTTTGTGAAAAGTCTGATGTATAACCCTCGTGATTCTGATCATACTGGCCGCCGACATCGCTTCGTTTGACCACGCCAAGCCCTTGCCACAGGCTCAGCAAGTCAAAATCACCTTTCTTGGCCGTTGGAGTTGAAAGCACCGGATCATTCCGGTGACATCAAGCAGTTCGGCACACCAAGAATTACTTGTCTGCTCGGCTTTTTTGGCCACTGCTCACACTTTCCCATTGCTTTCGCAGTTGGCCACCTACCGCCCCGTCACACATCGATTGCGCCACCGCACTGTGGCTTCTATGTTCGCCGCTCTGTTCTGAGGGTCAAAACGGATGGCTGTGTCAAGATGTGTCTACCGGTCGGTGTGGCACAGACATAGCCATCCGTTTTGACCCTCAGAACAGAGCGGCAAACATATAGGAGGAAGATCCAGTCCTGGACCACGTCTCCGGATAGAACACGACGAGTAATAACGACCTCCTTCGAGTTGGTGGAGGACACAGGGTCAGCACCGGTGCTCAACAGAATATTTTTTTAAGAGCTCGAGGGCACTAAATAAATTAAAAACCGGTTCCCAACTTGAGGACCAGATAGACCATTTTCCTCTTGTTTAAGGCTCAAGGGCCCTAAATAAGAAAGCCGGGCTCGACGCAACCCCGAGCTCTTTCCTTATACTGGTCGGGGTGGAAAGTGGCTCCACTTTCCCGGATCAGAGAGATAGGTGCCGCAGATCTTGGTACTTTTAGCAAGTTTTGAGTGCGTTGTCATGTCTCCAACTGGATTGGAGACAGAATGGATTTGTCCCTTCCATATCAATCTTGGAAAAATATTGTTTAATGGCGAACTTTGAAATTGAAACCTAATTTCGGTGCCACGGAACTATTTCACAATCCCAGGAATTTTTGGAGAAGCTTCCAGAACACTCAACTCATTGACTCATGTTCAAAAAATTAGACATGAATGCTTCTGACTCACAAGGAGTCATACTGATTGGATCAGAGTCATAAAGAAAATGACTCATTCACCCTGTACATATATAAACCCTATAGTTTACTGTAATTAGAACCTAATTGACCTTCTTACCCTCTAATCTTGTGTGCTCAAACTGCTTACTGTTTACTGTTATTTATAACTGCAACGACCTGCAAAGTCTTGCTGATCTGAATTGACCTACAAAGTTTATTCATTGGAAAATGACCTACAAAGTCTTTTCTGGAGTAATGACCTACAAAGTCTTACTGGTTGACAACCTACAAAGTCTCACCCTCTGCCACTTCCTTGCCACTTGCTGAACTTGCTTTGCTGAGACTTGGTGATCTCAGACTCCTGATCTGGTAACCGACAAACTCGTATTCTGGAATTTGTGTTGCTACGATCTGGTACTCGTAGATCCTCTTCCTTGGTGCGACCCCTTACTGCTTATTAAACTGCATTGCTGAGACTTGGTGCTCTCGGATTCTAGTTCTTATACGCCACCGCTAGTCTGCTGCGATCTGGTACTTGTAGATTCTTGCCTCTCGAAACTTACTTGCTTATTGGACTCGCATTTGCTGTGACTTGGTGATCACAGTCTTCTTGTTCTTATATGCTACCGCTGGTTTGCTGCGACCTGGTGCTCGTAGACTCTAGCTCTATACAAATATTGTACTGCTTATTTGGGTCTGTATTGCTGTGACTCCGTGATCTCAGATTCTCTCCCTCATACGCGACCACTCCTCAAATAAATTTCCTTCCACTTTCCTCTCAAATAGCCTATTACTCCGACTCGGCCCCATTTCTTGTACATTCTAAATCTATCTAGTTTGTAAAGAAATTGAGTTTACAGAATAAATCGATCTTAGTGGGAAACACTCGAACAAAGTCAATTCCAGCAGACCTCACATATACCAACTTATACGCTTGACAGCGTGATAGAAAGATATTTATATCTTAATGAATACTGGTGCGCTTCGAAAGTGCTCTTAGAGGAGGTGAGTCCCGAAGCATATGAACAGATGTAGGTAGTCAAATTTGGTCCAGGACGAGGGGACAGGGGTGTTTCAGGTATGGGTAGGGCTGGTTGTGAATCTAAAATGAGCAACACCTTATCTGCAAGTGCCAGGTGTTTGGACCTAGATCTCAGAGAGGGAATAGGGGGTGGGTGAAATCCAAATAGTAAAGTAGGGGTGTTCTGTGGCCCCTCAACCACCCTGAAATTTTCAGAAGAATTGAATGACTGTGTCATCTGAACCAAATATACCAACGAGGTCAGCCGTTTTGGGGCCGATAATAATAGTGGAGTTGGGAACACTTACTGAGTGTTGATGTTGATTAAGCCGGCGGCACACAACGTCCGGTGCGTGTATTTGTCAAATACAAATAAAGGTAGAGTTGGAAGAAATTTAGAAGAACTACTGAGCGGTAGTCATAATTGGAAGAAATGTAAAAGACATAGTGAGCAGTGAGCATGCTGGCGGGACATGGTGTTAGGTCCATGAATTTGTCAAAGATGAAGATATGGTGGCATTGGAAGAACTCCTGAGCGGTGATCATGCCGGCGGCACACAGCATCCAGTCCATGAATTTGTCCAATACGAATAAATGGTGGAGTTGGAGCACATGCTGAGTGTTGATTAAGCCGGCAGCACACAGCATCTAGTCCATGAATTTGTGAAAGACAAACAAACAGTGCAATTGGAAGAAATTTAGTAAAACTACTGAAGGTCAAATAATGGCGGCCATGCATTGGAGTCTGGACACTGTCAGATGAAACAGAAACAAGTTCATGAGATTATCGCAGAATAAAAACGGTGCAAGGGTCCAGGGATAGTGGGCCCTGCTGCGAAGCGGGCTACTGTGTACTTATTTTAAGTGAATTAGAGCAGTGGTTGTTGAGTTAGAGACTGTGATGGATATTGGAACTTCTATTTATTCCTGTGTTTATTTATCTTCCTGACCTACTATATTTATTTCGAGCCTCCATGTATTTATTTTCGTGCTCAGTAAATCATTTCGTGCCCCGATCTGATTCTTGATTGACATTTGATCCATTTTTATCACGGTTCACAGCTCAAATCCTCGCACCCGCATAAGCTGTGCAAGGCTCTGAGTACCGCATTTGTGAGTCATATAGATATGACTCACCCTAGTAGTATATAAGGGGAATGTCTCCCTCTTGTGAGACATCTTACATCTTTGCCAATACAACTACCAAGTGAAGTCATTACTCTCTGTGTGATCTTCCTTCAGTGAAGCCAAGTGCTCACTAAACTATCTACTACTTTTACTGTCTAGCGCTAGTGTAATGACTACTTGTCAGGGGAACCCCCCTCCGACCCTCCGGTCCCACCCAGTCTTCCGGTCCTAGCTCCGGCCTCTGGCCTCCGGTACGATCCCGGTGGGACCATGTGTGCAATCAAGCACGTGATTTATGCCGATCACTCCGATCACGGACTACTAGTCAGTAGCTATATTTACTCACGGCCTGGCGTGGGAATCCTCAGAGTTTCTTCTCTTCGGATCTCCCTCGCTAGGTGCGTTATGCTTCCCTGTAGTTTACTGTGCCTTATTGATATACTTCGGATCTCCCTCGCTAGACTTGAGCACTCTCGGGCTTCGAGGTTGCCCTTACACTACTAGAGCTTACATTACCGTTAGAATAGCGGTCCTAAGTACTTGGTGAATTATCCCAAGTGCACATTAAACGGAGATATGAATCCCGTTTAAAGGATTCTTTTGGTGAAAGTCCCCTGTGTTGACTGATTGTATAAGGGTTCTTGATCCTAATACTTTTGCTTACTTGATATTTGTGTTGCATTCATGTAACACCAACGCTGCTCTTCTCTCACACGTGCTACGACTGTGTGTGCTATTTACATCCGTATCCTGCGTGATACCGGTTTCGCTCACAGAGACCAAAGGATTATTGCTTGTTTAGGATGGGATGACAGGTACAGCCACTCCCGATAGAGTAAATCACCACATGTGTGATCGCATCAGGGATAAAGTGTTCCCTCATTATATTCCCTGCACATTTTGCAGTGCATATTAACACATGGGGACATATGTACCAAGGTCACCCAAACCTATCCGAACCCAAAAGACATGGGCATGGAGAAAAAAAATCGGAAATTCGAGTGGCAAATTTCCTAAAAAGGAGATTTAAATCATTTAATGCTTATGTAAAAGGGAGGTCCCTGCGGCTCGAAAAACACAATGGAAGGTATGTTGAGATTTTCGCAGCTTGGTAGCCCCTTGTGTTTTCCTCTTCATTCGCTTTTTTGCCTGACGTGACGTTCATATTCAATCAGGTCTGCTCGACTCCCTTCATCCATCTTCTTGTACTCAAAGCTTGAGGTTGGGGTGTGTATAATTCAGTGGCAGACACTGTCTATCTGTAAGGGCTCGCCTCGGCTCTCAGCACCGAGGTCCCGATAGTGCAGAGCGCCATGCGGCCGCAGGCTTGCGGCGCAGTTGCACAGTAGTCTGCGACAGCGGCACAGTGCTGCCGCAGGTGTTCCGTAGTTACTCCACAGTATTCCGTAGTTATCCATAGTCCATAGTATTTTCTCTCTACAGTATAAATGGTCAGTAGTTTAGCAGTAGCTAGGCATTCTCCTCAACGACGGAGCCTTACCGACTTAAGTTTTCAGTCTGAGTAAAACTCCCGCCGACCTGGATCAACGTGTGTTGCGACTTCTTATCTAAGAACTCCGCAGCCTCACACTATCGTTTCACCTCACCGTAAATCTCAGCCTGAACTGCTGGCGTAGTGGCATTTCAAAGATTTACAGTCCCAGTACGGTATGTACTATCCATCATTTTCATTTTTCCTTACAGCACATCTCTTGTTTCCATGCAGTTCCCTCCGTTTCTCACGTCGGAGTCCCAACAATATGGCTCAGCTGCGATCCCGCGCAGTGATGCACACGCGCAAGCTTCCACCCTGCCTGCGCCAGTACATCCTTGAAGCCACCCAAGGTACGCTCTCCGCTTCCGAGCATCGAATGTACCTATTTGAAACAGAATTCACTCAGAATCTACTGCGTAACTCAGGAGAAGTCGACGCAACTTACCCCCATATCATAATAATAAAACTCCGCTTTCCCGATGCCCCAGTTAGGCAAAAGCGGCGCGGGCGCCAACGGGCGCGCTGCACCAGGGATAACCTCCTCCTCGTCGGCGCTTGATGCAGCAGCTGCGACGGAGAGGATCTTCTCGATGATGACGAGTTGCGTGGTCGGCTTTGCAGCGTCGCGCAGGCGCTTTAGGACCGCGACGGCGCGCGCGTCGATCCAGTTGTGCAGGATGTAGCGCAGGAGGAAGATGGAGGCATTTTTTACGGGTTGGGGGTTGAAGAAGTCGAGCACTGTGTGAATATCTATCTCAATGCCAGGCTATAGAAATGGGTATGGCGAACGGGCCTTGGAACTCGACCATGTGGCTCTTCACGTGGGATGGGAAGGTTTTCTCCCAGTGCTGCGATTCATGGGCGAGTCACCAGCCAAAACCTAACGTGACTCGATCCACTTACAGCTTTGGCATCAGCGACCTGATGCTCGAGATCCTGGTTGACGATGCGCAACGTCGGGTTCCTCTGCGCAATCGTCAACGATGTGTGGCCGATTCCACCGCCGACATCGACGAGGACGCTCCCAGCAGGCAGCACGCTCCAGTCGAAGCCTGGCATTTCTGTTACTTGATACCAGGATCCTGGGAATCCGGCACTCACCCTTGAAAATCGCATCCGGCGGCTCCGTCGCGGCGGTTCCCTGCATACCCAGGCCGAACCGCTGCAGTCTGAACGCGTTTTCGGGACGTTGCATCCAATAGTATAGCGGCTGGTCTGTGCCAAAAGCGCGGTTGTACGGTAGGACACCCTCCTTGGGATCCAGGATCGTGTCTGCGAGCACTGCGGAGCTCTTGAAGATATCCTCAGAGCTAGACAGCAGTGCACGCCAGACGAATTTTTGCGGGAACGGTGAAGAGTAAAAAAAAATACTTACAAGAATTCAACAAGAGCGGCGACGCCGGATGTCCCTGTGAGGCGCTCCTCGCGTCTATGTATGAGCTTATTTCAGCCATACGGGGCGGGGAGATTCGATGGCATTAGAGGAAAGAAACTGACTTTTCAAAGAGAACGCTCGAAGGCTTGCCCTTGTCCAAAGCAGATGATATGCGGTTGTTGGCGAAGACGTTGGGCGTCACTTCGCGGAAGATGTTGTGTGTCGCGAGCAGGCGCAGAATTCGCGCTGCATCCCACGCGTGAGATGGATGGCCGGTCGAATGAATTTCGTCTCTCACCCAGTAACACAGGATCGGCTTTGCTCGGAGTGGCGATCTCTTTGGCATGGAGACCCTGCGGAATGTTTAGGACACCGAGGTACAAGATCAGACAGTAAATCGCACCGCTGGACCGGCTTCACGCAATAGCTCAACAACGTTTAATTCGGACGCGACACGTAGGCAAGATGAAATATGGAACTGCGCCACCAGGAGTTAGCACACAAAGAGAACAGTGCAAGTAAGTCCTTACCGCCTGCGAGGCATTTAACGCCGACACAACCGGGCTGCACACCGTCGCTGATAGTTGGGACGCGGCGGCCATAATGTTCAGCACCGCACCAGCCACGACGGGGTCCTGCAGAACAGCCTCTGCGGGGTCTGCAGGGTTGAAGGGTGTATCCAAGGACGGCAGGGGCATCTCTGCCTTGCTGTACACGCTCTCCATGTTGTCGACGGCCTCATTGATGATGTTCGCGAGGCGACGGAGGGTGGTCATGCCGATAGAGCCCATTGCAAAAAGACGGGAGACTTGTATTATGGGCGTCTGATTGGGGGTGTTATAGCATTCCCGGTAACGTAAGTTACTGGGTCTTAGAGAGCCTGAAAAATCGGACATTTGTACGCCGGGATAATCCCTGGAAACCGGCATTCGTTATTCGGACCGTGCCGTGTAATCGTACCTACCTACCTACCTACCGAGGGTTTGATTTCGCCAGAAATAGCCTGAGATTGCCGAGGGCTTTACTGCCCGGCAGCTTCGGTTTTAATCGGTCTGACGAGCGACTTGCCATCACCCTTGGCATGGCGGGGTTGCCTACTTGAGTACACCTATATGCCTAAACAATATTGATGTTTGCATTTACTTTGACTTGGGGTAAAGGGCCGTGGCGTTGCCCGGCATGCAACTCGTACTTACTTTTTTTTTTGTTATATGTTCCAAGTACCAAATGATAAGATTAGGCATAAGAATAAAATAATATCAGAAGAAGAATGGCCTCGCATCGCCTTCGGCATCCCGTCCCAGGGTTTCTTAAAGTTGATGCGCTGCGGTGGGCGGGAGGCGCAGCGCAGCGGGCCGACTTGTTGATGCGCTGCAGTGGGCGGGAGGCGCATGGCGATGCGGGATGCTCAGTGCAGCGGCGCAGGGCGGAGCGGACCAGTGCATAGGTGTGGAAGATTAGGGAGCGCTCGTTGATGCGATACGAGAGTCAGTAGAACGAAGCAGTGAAATCAAATAACAAACCACTGGACCATCAACAATATTTGAAGACAGATTGTGCAGGGATAGTGTTGAATCCAGTGCAGGTGTGGAACAATTCACCATTGGCTATTGTTCATATACTCCAAAACCGGGCCATAAACAAATGAGTGCCGTAAAATAAATGCGCATTTGATAGCAGTATGCGGGATCGGCTCAAACATGGTGGTGTAGTGTATTGCTATTTTCCCAAGAAATTCCCTGGAAGGACATGTTCAAGGCAGCGTCACACCCCAATTGTTGATGGAATTGGGAGTGTAGGGGGTAGGTAGATTTGGGCTGCAAAGTGTCATCTAATCTGTATTGGGGTAGCCAGATTATATAAAAAGTAATAGGATCATTTAGGGTGAACATACGTACTTCTAGCATATTTATTAGCAGGGGGTTCAGCTAGTAACGGGCAGGAGGGAGCATGTTGGGGGTGTGAGTGTGTAAGAGAGTTGGCGGGCGGTTAGGGGGCGGGAGCTGTTGCGAGGCGGGTCGGTGACACAGGAGGCGGGGCAGGCGGTGCTGTGGGCGGGAGGCGCATTGGAGGCCCCGTGAAGCTCCTGCCAAGGGTTGTCCGGAACATAAGCTTTTTCAGGGCGAAAATTTTGAAAATCCTTGTCCAAACATAAGCTTTTTCAGGCCATCTTCCAACCGTTTCATCCAAATTTCACAAGACATTTGACCCAATCTTGTACTGATATTAGTCTTAATCTTGAATTGATCCATCGCGAAATGCTGACCTCGGCATTTCCGGCATTTCGTTCTTCTCTCTTACCTCTCACGATGCATGCCACCACTGCCAGCGGCGTCGGTTGGGTTTCGCGCTTCCATCATTAACGTATTCATCCCTTCTTAGGAAATACAATGCCACTCGTCCGATTCCTTTTTTTTTTGGTAATAAGGCCCCCAATCAGATGATGAGGATGAAGATGACGCAGAAGATCCTTTGTTCTCCTGCTATGCAAAGACGACTCAGCTTTATACCCACACAAGAGTGGAACATCTTCTCTTCAATATTGGCCCCAATGCATTTGAGCGGGCCAAAAAAGGATTGATACATCGGACTCTGAAGCCCTACACTGCAAAATGCTGGACAACCTTGACTAGATGGGGCGGCGACGTGTCGAAGGAGATAAAATTAACACTCAAGATTAATGCTAAAGCTATTTAATGTAACTGCTTATCATCAGCTCGGGTTAGGCGCCGCGCTGGGGAGCGATTTTTTTTGAAGAACACGTGATGACCCCTGTCCGATATAAGTTTTTTTAGGCCCAAAATCCGCCCCAGGACAAGCTTTTTTAGGGCCGGATTTGAGATTTTGCCCGGACAACCCTTGGCGGGAGCTTCACGGGGCCTCGCATCGGGGATGGCGGGACGGAACATTGAGCGCAGGGCCACATGTGTTCGACGCAGGGGGTGGTGCACGGAGGGAGCGCTCCGTGAGATATGCCTCGATCTGGGCCTTCTTCCCGTCTTCGGTGTTTGCGATCTAGAGACAAAGATGGCGGCTGCATAGAGTGCAATGGAATAATTGAGGCTGGGTGTGGTTTATGGTGAGAGCGAGGCAGTCAACGTGGTGGTGAGAGGGAGAGATATCATAGACACAAATATGTCAGCCACGCACTAGGGCAAGTTGCCGACCTGCCGTCATCGAATGCTGCCGCCTGGCCGCCATCAAATTTCCCGTTTTGGGTTGCCACGTTATGGCGGAAAGTCAGGAGTGATTATTGTGTACTTACATGAACGGAACCAAACAAAACGCAGCCTCTGCTGCCAATCAAGGCCAAACACTATGCCCCGCGCCCCCATTTCCCGCGATAAATATTGCAACCACATTCTAAGTATATCATATGCCGTTATACGATATTGAAAGCGGCATAAATATGCCATACAAAAAAAGTTCCGCTCCATTGTAGTTAGACACGGTTCGTCACAAGTTCGTCGGAGGATCCCGACGCCCGTCCTGTTTTTATGGTTTTCAGTCCGAAAGGGGGAGGGAGATTGCCGAAGGATGACGGTGACTACAAAAAATTTTTTTGCCATTGTTTGCACAAGTGATGATTTTTCACCGAGTAGGGGGTATTTTTCCCCGAGTATGTAAATACGAACAATTAACCAAATACGAACAAAGGCACAGCCGCTATTTTTCATATGTTTTCAACTAATAGAAATAGGATAAAGACTACACACAGCCACTAAAGGGGTCCCTCAACGAAATCGGAAACTAGTAAAAAAGTGATCGATTTTGGGTGCCCTGAGATTTGAAAGAAACGATAACATATGTAAACATAAGTACTCGTAACTGTCCTGATCCTCCCCACATCCATTATTATGTCTAATATTGAGACACCACTTGACCCCGAATATCACCGACCTGCTTCGACGGGCAGCCCGTGAGCGGGGCACATGCTCAACTCATAAGCGGCTTAACAGCGACAGTTGGACGACGTAAATCCCGCTCAAAAGACTTTTGTTGCTCATTTTTTACTGGGCTTCACCCAAAGATCGAAAGTAGCTATGCCACGATAGAGCATGTCGTGCTGGTTTATTGCCTATAAAGCAAATTAACTTCCGCTCCCGTGAAGGAACTTGATTATAAAATGCTGAAGGCGCGTTATGTGGTCGTGTTATGGTTGGAAATTTGTTACGTGTCTGTCACGTGCCAAATCAATTCGAGGGTTCACTTTTGTGGGTGCCAAGTCGACTTGCGCCTGCGCAGATTGACTTGTCTTGACTTGTGCATGGATTTTGGTGCATAAGTCAGTTTGTTGCACGCACATGTCGATTTGTTGGCTTGGCACACACATATGTCGAGTGTGAGCTTAGGCATATTCTACGGATCTCCTTGCTGAGGTAACTCAGACTGCTAGTAGGTTACCGTCGGAGCCTGATATTCATGCTCCGTGGCTAATCCAGATGCCGGTGGCTGTGGGTGGCTGTGCTCGACAGCCACGGAACGTGGATATCAGGCTCCGACGGCAACCTACTAGCTAGTTCGGGTTCGGGTGTTAGGGTTAATGGACAGTATTTAAGCGGAATGAGGCTTTAGTGTGCCAACTTGAAATGCCCCAGCTTGGGGGACCCCCCAAGCGCAGCGAGGGAGGGGAGGGGCATTGAATGGTTGGTCCCCTTCTGCAAATGAATAAAAACCTATGTGAATTCCTCTATTTCTAATTAGCAAGTGAAGCACATTGCCTACAGGGGAATTAAATTGGCAGTAGGCATTCATCTGGGCAATAGGCATTCATGCCATCAATCGGCATTCATGAATGCCTATGCTACTAAAGTTGTGTGTACTCTCCAGCCAAATGAAACACAGTGAACAGTACCCATAGTATTTGGCCGTGGCATGGCAGCACGGGTTTTTTGACGACTCGTGATAACAGGCGGAAAGTTTTGGTCTGTGGCCAGACGGAAATTGGGGTTGGCAGCGGTTTGGTCAAATGCTAGGTCAGGTCCGGACCAAAATCAGTATCACCGGTTGGCAGTGAAAATTTAGACCTCGAGGAGATCAAGATTGGATGTTTGTTTGAAACTTGCTTGAAACCAGGGAAAGCAGTCCCAAATTCACATGCAGGCATGCACGAAAAAATCAATCTCCGCTGACACGAACGTTGCGATATTCACTGAAATGGGTACTAATTGGAAGGCAGTCAAGGCTCCGCAACTCCCGCCGAGTGCGCCTTTTCCAGCGGAAGCTTCACTGGTACAAAACTCCGCAACAGACTCCACATTGAGCTCTTTGAAGCGTTGCAATTGCTGAAAAGTGCGTACCGCAATGGACATATAAGTGTGGGTGATATTGCAGCGAAACGTATGGACGCTTTGATCGCAGAGCTCACGGATCAAGGCTTTGGTATGGAGGATTTAGAGGACAGAATCTGAGGCAACTACGTTACATATTTTTTGTAGTTCAATATAAAGTTCGGTTCGGAGTTTGAACGCCCTTGAACGCTGAACCGAACCTGTTGAATCTGAACCTGTGGTTCAGGTTCAGGGTTCGGGGAATCGCTTGAACCGAACGCAAGTTCAGGTTCGGCATTCGAAGATATTGGCTTTTGAACCGAACCGAACCAAACCAAACTTTAACAATACTAGATACGCCTTGCTCGCCCAGCCCGACGCCCGCTCCCGCGTCTACCAACATACCCTAGACTCAACTACCCCCTACACGACGCTTACCTCGTATCTCTGCCCTCCAAGCCGACTCGCCACGTCAGCGGCCAATTCTCCGTTCTCGACGCGACGCTGCCCTTCTCCGCACGCCGTCCCACCCTCGCGAGCCAGTCCATCTTCGAAGCCAGAGTACCCACCGCCCTCTGTGCTACCCTCGGCCTGCCCCGCGTCTGTCGCAAACCCCGGCACCCTCCACTCCCGCTTCCCAGATGCCACCCGACCCTCCCATCCAACACGCGCTGATTCCTCGCCGGTTCCTCCAACAGCGGATCCGTACTCCGACCTCAGGCTGGTCCATCGCATCTATTCTCCGACTTGGCACATCATCCCGCCGTGCGCGCGCTGATTTGCCGAGAAGCCGGGTTTCTCAATGGAATAATCGAACGGGGGCTTCAATCTGGAAACCCTGACACAACGGACCCGGGGAGATATTGTGGTATGATCTCGTCAAAAAATGAGCGATAGACATGAATATGGCTATATCGATGTAAACGCCTCCATTGTCGCCACCCGCCTCCGTCCGCTCTAAGGCATCTTAACCAAGGGACAGCTCCTTGTGATTGACATACATCGGAAACTGGGGCGCGATACGGCAGTGTTTCAGGTGCCCGCCGACGATGAGGGCAGCGGTCCAATAGCCGTAATTGTGATGCTCCAGACGACGTGGATTTGTACTAGTGGTGTAGAGGCAGACTGGCAGTCCAAGGAACACGATGGAGGTCAAGCTGTTGCGACTCAGAGGTAATCTTGCCCATAATCGATAGTTCGATGGAGTAAAAGTCGGAGATGTTATACCGGCACGGTCCGATGATGAAAAAATATTTGGAAACAATGATCAAAAGAGACCAAAAAGAGACGGTCTCTTGTTTTCTGTATGGGCCCGATCCCCGGTCGGTGATCACGCGCCAATGCGAGCATTTCACGCTGCTTGTCACACCGCGCCTCCAACTCTTTGCTTCTCTACAGTCTGACTCTAGTACACATCGTCTATAGACTCTGGTCCCCTCACCATCCACAATGGTATATGTTGAATGATTCTACTCAAGCAATTTCTTGCTCAAAATTTCAGCCGTTCCATGAAAGGCATGGAAGTACATACTGCGGATTCGAATATATTCACTGGACTCGGTAACAGTCCCCTCCATTTCCCGGTCTGAGTGATTCAATATCGTTCCCGCCGAATGATATACATCCCGTTGATGTTTGACCCGCATCGCTCCATGGCTGAAGTAATAACTACTGAAACAAGTCTCAGAGTTGATCCTTCCTTACGTAGGATTTCTGTGGGATGGGAGAGCCATGTAACAAAGTCTAGGTCTGAGATGGACCCCGGTGGTTTTCTCTTAACAATTAATATCTAAGTTGCCCAGCCCATACACAGCCCGGTTCAAAACGCATTATAAAGAGGTTCCAATTCATGCGAGTAATTATAACAACTCTCGTGCAAGGTCCACGGAGGTAGCGTGGAGCTCGGACCTCTATGAATCGAAGCTGTAAGCAGCCAAACGGTCGTAGTTAGCTTACTCGGGGCAGACCCGGTTAACTGGAGCTGAAACGATACGATGAGCGGTGGTAATTGATTATGAGTCACGTAGCGTTGGAGCCCTTCCCTACTGCCAGCCCGTCGGCTCTCCGGACATGGGAGACATGTACCCGGAATAAATATGGACTTCGGGAGGATACCACAGCAACCGAGGGTATCCCGGGTCACATCCCGAAAGTGCTCGTAATGCCTCGCGTGGCTATAAACTAGGTGCGTGCGTCAGATTGCAACCCATCCTTCCCGCCTTCAAATCACCCATCTAACACTCGCAATGCAGCTCAAGACAGTCGCTCTCCTCGCCTTTCTGAACGCCTCGATCCACGGTGCGCACGGCCAGACTTCAAACCGGTCGCTCTGCACCTGCCAAACAAACGGAGTGATTGATACCTCGCTCACGGAGAGCGGGTGCCTCGCGAATACAGGGTTTTTCAAATCAGTGAGAGTTCAATATGTACCTATGCAATATATCGTGCACTCACTGTGTTTGACCTTTTCAGCCATGCAATCTCCCAAGCGACGGTGCGAAGAAGCAATTCATAGCATGGTGCACGGAGGGTGGGCAGGGCAGCGAGTGCAGTCCCACCACATCGGCGCCGGTCCAAAAGTGATGCCGAGCCGCATGCGAAGAGCTGGGAGGGAAGGGGGGGAAAATATCGCTCGATATTTGGGAAGGGAAGTCTGTTTATAATGCTGAGTACTCCCCGCATCCGTCTCTTGCGAATATTCTACGCACCGGCCAGAGTGATGGATTTGGTTGTCCGGGCCGGGCCGCCAGCCAACCACTGCGTGAGAATCCGTTGGTGGCCTCTGGGACCCATGGCGAACTCATTAGGCCCGTGTTGATTGATGGTGAATCACCCACTCGGATTAAATGTAGTCAAACGGTGTAGGAAGATCAGTGGGAGATGTAGGTTCAAATCCCCCTGCAGGTATTTTCCCTTTCTTCTTTTTTCGTTTCGCTGCATTTCAAGTTCTCACTGAAGTTTAGACCCCCTTTCAGTTTGTTCTTTCACAGTTTCCGCTGAAGATTCAAGTTTCCCAGAAGAGTTGACACAAGAGTTTTCAGCACACATGAATGCTCCTGAGAAAATGCCTGAGACATTCAATAAAGAACAGCTACGGGTAGTAGAAGAACTATACACTCGGGCTCCCGACTTTTATTCATTGATTTTCAAACCAAGGTAAGCAACAGCCACGGCGCCAAGAATTTCCTCGCTCCCAGTCTCGTTGCGCCGAGTTCCCCACGCAGTAGTGTAAACGGGCGCTGCCTCGTTCCAATGCATCCAATATTAAGAAGGAAATTCTACAAGAAAAGAATACTAGTTCTGATTCCGAATTTCGAGGAAGAAGGTAGCGGTAGGCCGCAAATAAGTGTTCGCAGATCTTGGCCCAGTTCCAACTAGTGCTCAGTTGAATCACCGAGATATGTTTTCTGTTTCTCAAAGGACAGCAGATCAATCACATCACTGTAGTTGAGCTGTAAATGAACCGGAAATAAGTGATCCAAACTATCAAATTTCGAGTCATATTAATATTGAATTATTCCTCTAAGCTTAAAGAAAAAGTGCTACGAGCAGAGTACCCCCATCCATATTGCAGCCATGCTCTTCCGACACCATCAATTCAACGAGAACACCTGATCCGAAAATCAAGCAAGGTTACAGTCGGGCTACGCCGACACCTAGTACTAAGGTAAAAAAATTCCTTTATAACCAAGGTGGCTGTCCCCTATATTTTACGTCGAGACAGAGAAAAGGGCGGATAGCGCGAGTGCCTTACCTGCGTTTTTCCCATACACTGAAAACGTCGTTTTCTTTTTTTTTTTGAAAAGACACGCCACTCCTCGGACCGCAGAAATCAACCGCTGCAAAACAAAGAAACAAACTCTGAAACCTGAAGTTTAATTAGAGCTACCCGAGACGGGCCAAAGCGCGAAATCGTGCGACAAACACAGAATAAGTAGCTATGATACTTCGACATCACTAGGTATTCTTGAAAAAATCCAGCTTTCGATTCGTTGCTGCGTCAATGGGATTAGCCATCAGATTTTCCTATGCCTTTTTTGGAAACTATTGTTACCCTCCCTCGAACACAAATTTTGCCCCACATGTGAGGATGAGATTTTTCCACTATGTATAGCATGTGCAAACATTATTGCCACCACATCCAAATTGTGGTTGCCCATATTCCTAGGTGTGTCGCTGTGTCGGGTTTCCTATGTACTCGGGCTCAAGTGCGTCCCATTTGAGTAGCATTTCACTTATAAAATGGGATTATGATTGCTGATGTGAAAGAGGAAGTCAACGAGAGCGAATGCATATGTTGAACCGATTGTGGCAATGGCAGAGGAACACTGTCTCCGTTAGCCGAAGCCTTCCCTTCCATCCTCGCACATTTGACTGAATAGAATCAGGGTTGATGACGGGAAGAATTGGTGAACCTGGACATCGTTCGAGGAGCCTGTCTCGGTTAAGCGCCAATTCTCACTATAACCACGCTTGGGGCGCTTCGCAAGACAGTCAATATTGAAGTAGGCCGGTACCAGAAAAGATTTTACAGCTTTTGCCCCCAATTTAGGTGAAAATCATAGAGTGCCGTAATTGTCAGGAAGAATCGCTGGACCTCCTTGAACATCAGCCGAGGACCACGTCTGAATTGGGCGCCAATAGAAATCTATGAAACCAGACTTAGCGCCCGCCAGATTGAATAAGAAGGGCAATGTGGGCGGTAAAGTCTTCACTCCCCAAGTTTCTCTCTGGAACGCGTACGTATATCGATACACAATGATCTACCTTCGCCCACTGATTGCATCCTGCACTCCAGGTATTCAGCCATGGCGAACAACTTGAATTACGAAAACGGCATCGCACCCATTGTGACCGCCTATGGTCCGGGAAATCTCCATTACCTCACCTATGGACGTGTCGTGGGCAGCATCCCGAACCACGTCGGAATGCTACCCGCACCAACCGGGGCGGAAAACAGGACCAACTTCCTCCTTGGCTTCTCGTACTTATACAACGACTATTCCTTTTACTGGGACGGAGAGGGTCCCGCCTTCTGGCGCATGGCCGGCTCATCCTTGATCGAACCAGTGGGCACCAGCTGGACAAACGCTACGAGCTTACCATTCGGATCGACCAAGGTGGTTTTGGGTGACAACGTTTCGGCGCAGGCGAAGACTGCACAGGTCAACGGCCAGATTATTGCCTACATCATCCCCGACGACCTTGATTAAGGATGAGGAATTTGTTTTCACTGTACTTACTGTGTGCGAAGAGAAGCTGTATCTCATCTAACTTCCATGATTCAGAATGTAAATATTGTTATCTTGAACGTGCACCGAAAGTTTTGCTGCATCTAAACTTGGCAAATGTTCAATCGGAATAAAGCAGGTAAGGCCGGCCAACGGCAGAGCCCGGTAATGAGAAACCTTAACCAGCAGCTGAAGTGGTGGATGGAATTGAGCCACCAACGGCTGCAATCCAGTAGACAAGAAAGCAGTGGCTACTGAAAGATACCGCACATCCAATATAATACACATTCAGGCGAATAGCCATTCTAGTCGTTCATACACAGTACATCGGATACAGCATTCAGTCATTAGCTAAACATCACCCTTGGTCGGAGCGCAAAGATGCTAGTGGGTGGGCTCAGTGCGGTGAAGCGGGGTTATGGCATGACGCACATTCTTATTAAACACATGGCCCTGGTTGTGCACTATAGTTTTGCAGTTGTAACCGTACCTGCCATGCAAATGCATTAGTGTGGACACAACCGAGGATATGCATCGCATGCGACGTACCAGCAGTCCTCTGGCGGTACCCACCCGTCTATAGAGAAGATCGTGAATTCCAAGGGGGTAGCGGGATTCAAAAAAATGACATCAACCCCATATTTATTTTTCAGCCAAAATCCTGACCCCCCCCCCCCCCCCCCCCTTGCCTGCTATATAGGGCAATAATTTCCCACGCCTGGGTCGGAGATCAAAATTTTCCAGCGAAACCGAAGTGAATCTTGCCAAATAACTGCCGCAAAATGGGCCTGTAATTCTGTCGAAAATGGCTTATGCTCAAATTCAGTGGAGAAAGCTTTTTTTCGGCCCCCAATGACTGATAACCACTTTTTTGAGTCAGCCTCACTCAGCGGCGAGGAATCATAAAAACAAAATACCTATTTGAATTGATTCATATGGTGGTGGCAGTGGTATTTCCTATGAAAACCGCCCAACTTTTAATGAGGGCACTTGGAGTGAACAGGCGAGAACACAATTATCTTCGCAACGCTTTGGCCGTGATAGAATGATTGACAGCTTCACGTGACGTGTTATTCCTAAATATGGTCACGCAGTTACAGAAGCCTTCTGAGGGTCTTTAAGCCTGCTAAAACCTCCATTCCGCACGTTATGGTCTTCTCGCACGATGAGCACTAAGTTAACAACATCAAGAACCAATCGAGAATGCGACTTGCAACGCCCAGTGGTAAGTATTCGGGGTCCCACTATCAAAAAGGAGAAGTCCCATCAATCGTGTTTGTCTCGGCGTTCGGCCCGGTTCGACCCGAGCTCCCTCTCCTTCCACAACTACGCTGCATAGCTGGCGTGTACTTGCGGGGCGGCCAAGGCCTTCACGGCAGGTATCGAGAAGGCCGGGGGCGCTCTCCGAGGACGTGGTTGTGCGCCCAAGCCCTTTTGCGCGCACTGACTTTTGTTTCTACAGATAAATGGGCGGGGTCATCAGAGCACAGAGGCGGTCGCACGCGATCTTCAGCGCACACACGCACTTGAACAAGGCGCCAGCTCGCCTTCGCGCACTCGATTTTGCTGAACGCAATGGCTACATCCGCGGCATCGTAAAGGAGATCATCCACGACTCTGGACGGTGTGTTTGGTGGTTTATTGGGTGTTGAATGGCTCTGAGACCATTACAGCGGCGCCCCCCTCGCACGGGTTGTGTTCCGGGACCCGTACCGCTACAAAGCTCCGCAAGGAGACGTTCATCGCGACGCAGGGCCTGCACACCGGCGCGTTCGTGTACTGCGGCAAAAAGGCGACGCTCGCCGTCGGCAACGTGATCCCCGTCGGCCAGTGCCCCGAGGGAACCATCGTCTGCAACGTCGAGGAGAAGGTCGGTGACCGCGGCGCCCTCGCCCGCACCTCCGGCAACTACGCAACCGTCATCGGCCACTCCCCCGACGACAACAAGACCCGCATCCGTCTCCCCAGCGGTGCAAAGAAGACAATCTCCGGCGGCGCACGCGCGACCATCGGAATCGTCGCCGGTGGTGGCCGTATCGACAAGCCGCTGCTCAAGGCCGGGCGTGCATACTGATCCTCGAGTATGCGCGCGCGTTTACGAGGTGTGTTGTTCCTTCCCTTTTACCCGCCTCATATTTAATTATTAATCGCCGCCTTACTCCTTCATTGATACCTTCTTTGACAATCCCGAACCCCTCGCCTTCTCGCGCGCTCCCTTCTTCCTGCCGCCTCCACACCTGTCTCCCTCCCGGGGCCTCCTCTTCGTTCATTCCTTCCCGCCGTCCGTATGCTCCTCGTTTTCCGTCGTCCTCATCTAATACTACCCCCTCTTCTTCTCTATGCCTCCCCGCCGTCCGCCGCGCCTGCTCATTCCGCGCGTTCATGCCGCTCCATCATTCCCTCCAGAACCCTAACCCTCGTCCCCGCGTGTCCTCATCCATCACCACCTCTTCTTCACGTCTCCTGCCGTCGGCCACACACACTCCGTCCTTCCCTCCACCTCCGCGCTTCCTCCACTCGGCCACCCTACCCATACACGAATATTTCGCCCACCTGTCCACAGTATACGATGCGCTCGCTTGTCCTAATCCATGACCATTTCCTTCTCACGCCTCCTGCTGTTGCCTACACCCTCTTTCCTTCTCTCCTCTCTGCTCATTATCCCCCATCGGTTCTTCGCCGATTAGCGGCCCATTTCCTGCGAGAGACGCTGCTGGTCGAGTACTTTCGGCCAGCCTACCCCCAGCTGTTCTCATCCAAAACCACCCTCCTCTCCCTCACGCCTGCTGCATCGGGTCCTACCCCTCCTTCGTCCGCGCTCTCCTCCACTGCTGCTTCACGCCTCCCGCGCCTGCTCACGCCGCACACCCTCGGCCGATACACAGCTTGGGCGATTCATGACTTTCGGCGATGCACGACTTTCGCGTGCGATCCACGCGCCATTCGAATATTTCTCTCGCTTATGCTCAATACTATGTATCCCTCAAGCTTCTCGTCCTCATGCACGACCACCCACCGCCGCTTCTTCGCTCCTCCAGCCGTTGACTACAGAACGGCTTCCCCGCTTCCCCGGCTCTGCGATACACGCTGCTGGCCAAATGCTTCGGCCACCTATGTCACAGCCCTACCCCTCATCCGCCCCCCAGTCTCACCCAACCTAAAACCCGCCTGCCTCTGCTGCCGTTCCCGCCATCCTCCACCCGCTCTTCCCCGATTCCCGCTCGGCGTCCCCCGCACCACTCGCCGTCCGTCCCACTTACCACGGCTCCTACATCAAGCCCAATCAATATTCCTTCCACGGATCCGCGCCGACTCATTCATGCGACCACGTCCTCCATATTCTCAGTTTCTCTGCCTAATCGCTCTCGCCGGTGTATGTGCGCGCCGCCATCTGTCGCAACCCCTCGATCGTTCGTTCTTCAGCATCTGAACATGTACATATCCCCCCTCCTTCCCTCCTCACTCCGGTTTTTTTTTCTGGTCTTTCTCTGACACATGTTTCGTAACAAAAATGCGCGTCGAACGCCGGGTGTATGATATACACCCGGCGTTCGACGTATATCGATGCACCGCGCTCCTCCGCGACCCTCGTGCTCTCCATATTTTTTTGAATGGCGTGTCCCCCCTCTCCTCTCCTAGCCGCGCCAAAATTAGGCAGTAATTAAAGTTCGGAAATAAGTTACTTTATTCGCCCGCTCATCGATGTCATCCGGCATCAAAACTATCATCTGTATGGCAGATGGTGCGTAAAATTGTTGCATGGATAAATCGAGGATTGAATACTGTGGCAACACAAATTACGAGTGAGAGAGGAGGAACCATGGGTTGAGAGCTGTGGCACAGCTTGTCAGTACTGTAAAACCTGTTTGACACTGTGACTGTTGAACACTGTTAATGTGATTCCCAGGACCAAGGATAATTAATTTCCCGTCCCAAGTCGTAAGCACCTTCCCTGGGCAATACCTCCGCTAAACAGATCCACAGAACGGCCGTCCAGCTTTGAGCTCTCCAGACCCCGTATATCGTCCATTCTTTGCCTTATCACCGCAGTCCAGAGAACTCCTGTCTAGATGGTGTTCATATCGTCCTATTCATCTTCTCACTTCGCACACTCGCTTCACGGAACGTACCGCGTCGCCGGCTTCTAGTTGGCACCACAATAATGATGTTTCTGCTCGGGACCTGTGGCACTTTCGTCGTTGTCGCAATGGCCGGGGTCTCTATTCGGATGATTAAAGCAGTGGTTCTAGGCTCCGCCGACCTTCCGCGCCGAATTGGAGTACTTGGCGTCCTTTAACTCACGGATGTTGTTCGAGATTTAATAAATAAGTCAGGAATTACATATTCGTCTTTCGAGCATCGCTGATGGAAGGAACTCAGTGCCGTAGCAGACTTGCTTCTTGTAACTTCTTCAACCTCCAACTCTTACCTTGTGGAACTGAGCGGCTTTCCCAGTTATACCGCTGTTATGTCATATGGGGATCAAAGAAGGTTCTCATTGTGCCTGCGTTGTGCAATTTGGCAACTGTCGGTAATTCAAGTCTGTCTCACTCTCCATTGCCAAATCGAATGTGCATCCCGCAGTTCTTACAGTCGTCGCTTGGCTGCCGAAGCCCTATATCCACCCCAGGACGCCTTGCGTTATGACACTGGGGACGAATTTGCTGCTCGCGCTTCTAACAGGTTGAGTGGTTCGGCCTCGTAGTATATGCCCTCGCTAATTGATGTAGCCGGCCGAATATGGTATGTAGGACGCGAAGTGCAAACTGTCCTGCACCACTCGACTCTTCAAAATCAGTACTAGTATAATACTGCCATTGTGTTGATGTGTGCGCATGTGGGCCGATAGTGATGCAAACAACTCAGGTTCAGATTCAATGACAGAGTCGAGTCCGGCGCAATCTATTGCCTCTCACTAGTCCTGTGGGTGATCTCATTAACCACCCTCGTGAACAACTACAATGGCGAATTTGTGAGTGCTCATGCCATATACGTTCGACACTGACATGGAATGATGAGGCGGAGATATTCTCCGGGATCACTGGGGGTCTGGTCACACAAACTGCTGTTAGTTGCATCACAATCCTGCACCACTTATCATTTTCTGACGTTGGTTGGCAGAATACTGCGCCAACCCTGATCCTCGTGCGCGTGGGAATGAGTCGCCAGTGGACTCAAGACACCACCTCAAACGGGGAAAGATTGCCGTCCGACGACAATATAAAATTCCGGATACCCGTGCAGCCAACCCAGGCTGCAGAGTCATACCCAGTAATCGAAATAAAGTAGCTAAAACTTCTGGGATGTCCATTGGAAGTTAGGGATGAAGCAAAACCTCCGATTAAGGCGAGCAGTCTCCGATTGATATATTCGGGGGCATGCTAGGCAATATTTTTCAAGAAAGCTATGGGGGTGTTTTTTTTTTTGGCGAGCGTCGCAAGGAAAAGTTAGTCAATGGGGGGATATTTAATAGGAAGCGGGGAGTCGAACCCCGACCTGCCGCACAGTTTATGCAAGATGCGTGAAGAGAAGCGACCGTGCGCCGTGCACCACATCCGATTCAAAACGCTGGATTGGAACTTGGAGAGGTGCATTGCATATTATCTCGATAAGAAAAAACTTGTCGCATGCGCGTAATTTGGACGCGGGGAGTCGAACCCCGGCCTGTCAAATAGTCAAGTTATTTCGCGATGAAATGCGGCGGCGCACCATGCACCACGTCCCAGTGAAAAAAACCGACAAATTTAGTGTTCTTGATTGAACAGTAACGTCTCAGACGAGAGAGTGTCCCTTGTCTCATACGATAATGTTTGAACTGGGGCTTGTATGTGTATGGCATATAATACTTGGGCTTAAGGCCACTGCGTGCGCATGGCAACGAGTCCATTTGCGCCTTCGGCGCTCCAGATCAAACCAAGTAAAAGTGCAAGTTAAATATAAATGTTTAAGTACAATGAATGGGACGATGGTGTGCTTGCAGCAGGACCTGGTCGACAGCACAGAAACAGTAATGGAAAGAGTGGGAATAGATAGATCAATCTATGGTCGCACAACTCCTACGGAAGGAGAAGCATTATAATTATTATAATTAATCGTACGGCGGAATTTAGGGTTGTCTTTGGGGAATAAAAGTACCTAAATATTGCAACAACATCAATTTGCGAATCTGTAACCATGTTGACGGCCCAGTGGTTGTTCTTGGTCTCAATTAAAAAAATTCGCCCAAGCACGGAAACATGTGTCGTTGGGTTGGATTCAAATAGTCGGGTGCACGGAAAAGCCAAGGGATGTAAACATTTAGCCCTGAAGCCTACAAATACAAACGCACATAATATCCCGCACGGTGAGTATTGGAATTTTGGTGAATGCCAAATACTGGACTGTGCAGAGCGTGCCGCACATGGACCATGTGAGGCACACTACCGCTCTCCAACCATGTGACATGGTTGGAGGGCAGTATTTAGTGAAAAATCAGTAGCAGGCTAGCAGCAGCGTGGTGCTGCGGACAATACGAAAATAAAGTCTGCGTTCAACAGAAAAGTCTGGGGCGGCGATACTGGTGGGGGAGTTTGCGGTGCGCCGCCGACACGTCACCAAGTGATGGTGAGATACAAGAGAAATGGCGATTATGTGAAAAATATTTGTAACATATATTAAAAATTGAATGCACTGGAATAATTTAAAAAACTCTGGGCCAATGGGGTGCACTGACACACCTACGGTGCTAGTTGACACATCGAGTGGTAGTTCATGCCTCGCTATAGGTTCCTACTTAAGTCGAAGATATAAGCACAAGACAGTGAACATACAACTCACTGGATACTTGTCCCGATTCGTTTGAAAGTGCTCCAACGGGGCGCGAGCAAGTATCCTTGACTATCGTGTTATCCAACAGCTTTTTGTACCCTGGGAGCGTGCAGTACCACGGTCCACATTTATTATTTAAATTTTCAATGTTCCCTTATATTTCAGGCTCTGAGGTGGCGCCGCGTTGCTTCTTCTATTCGCTGCTAACTTCCAATCGAAGTTGAGCAGTCTTACAACTTCTTGCTGATTCTTCTCGCCCAACTTGACTTTGTCAAATTCATGCAAGCTCTCGCTTTATAAATCAATGAAGTTCGCACCCTGGAATTCAAACCAACCCTCCTGACGAAATTACATTCATCGATGTCCGGATTCATACCTCCTCCCACTTCGAAAGCGATGTCCACCACAGGAATTTAAATCAAGCCCACCGATCGGATGCGCCACTCTGGTGCCTTCATGCGTTTTATTCCGATTTTTCTTCCTGCATGTACTTGCTTGTTCGATTTGCCGCAATCTCCCGCCTTTAAAATCTGCGCCGGACGAGAGCCAACAAAAGCAAACAGAGTTTGGAGTATACAATACTGTATGGGCCAGGCCCGAGTCAAACGGGCTGTGTCTGCTGCAGGAATGCCGCTGCTCTCCAAGATGTGATACAGACACGTGCCACGCGCTACCAGACCTCCAGTCCATCCCTTGAACGATCAATATAGTTTATTATTCAGGTAACCCATATTCATTATTCTGCAATGGGACAGGCTACCAATAAAAAACCAAAGAATTATAAAGAATCTTTCATGATTATCCATGAACTAGAAATAATCTCTCCGGCAGGTGGGACGAACAACGGCGGGTGAAACAAAAGCTGGTGCGCGCAATGCGGAGGTCGGACTGGGCACGACACGGTCCACGCAATGGATGGGACGACTTAGGCATCGGCACCATGGGTGCACACCCGCCCATTGACTCCACCCCATCACGCCCATACACGCCCCCATGCCGGAAATGAAATATCATACATATATCCCAGGAGTGTTACGAGAAAAAAAGAAAAAGAGAAAAAGAGCGCCCGCACGCACGGGAGGAAGGATAGCACGCATGCAAGCTGGCGTGGCACGCAAAACGCGAGTGTATCGGAATGGATGCAAGTCCTCGTGTGCCACGCACCAATGGTCATTCCCACCTTTCCAGCATGGGCAGGCCGACCCAAATGCAGAAATAGTCACCGGATGGAGGAACGATCAAGTGGCCGCCGAAGAATGGAGCGCGAGAGAAAAAGAGGATGCGACGGAGCGCGAAAGAGGATGGGGGCCCGAAGAACGAAGAAGGAAGGGCGGAGGGCGACGGGCGATGGGTGACGGAGCGTGCGAAAAAGGCCAAGGTTTTTGAAGAGAAAAAAAAGGAGCGAAGGGAGGAGAATATGAAGGGCGGAAACCGATTTGAAAGAAAAAGGAGCAGAACACACCTGACCATCCAGACTGTGGCGCAGGGGTGCAACATGAACTCCCAGTGGTCTGAGCAGTGGTCTTCGAGGCCCGAGGGTGAGGACCTGCAAGTCTCAGTTGGCAGGAAGAGTGCACAGAATAAATACAGAGATGCACTAAGAACTGCTACAGCCAATACAGAGGTATTAGCGCTTCATGGGATGGGGGTAGTCCTCCACATACCCATGACGGCGAAATACACCACCATACCCCTCCTCGCCGAACCTGAGCTTGCGTGCGTGGGTGATGCCCCACCTGTGTGCGAGCACCAGGAAGAACATGTTGAAGAGGAGGCGCAGGAGGGAGACGAGGATTATGTACGCCAGAAGCAGGAGGTCCAAGTAGGACTTGGTGTAGAAAGGCGTGGTGGGGGTGAGTGCGGGGTGCAAGGTCATTGAGGTGTGCGGGTGGGCGGTGTGGGATCCGAGGAGAGCTGCTGGCGAGCAGCCCACCGACGTGGTGGACCGGATCTCTGCAGTACAAGATTAGATTAGATTGTAGCAGAGGTAAAGGGCTTACTCAAGCAGGAAAAAAGTAATTATTTACATACTGAAATACAATTAATTAAACTAGTCATCGTGTTTGGCGCACTGGCCCGGCACCGTCGAGAACTTGGGGTTTCGTCCGACACAAGTCAGGTCTGATCCGCGTTTACTACAGTCACAGCAGAAGTTCGTGCAGCGTTCAATGCTTCTCGACCCATGTAATGTGTGCTGAGGAGTTTGTCTCTGGTATGACGCGCTGCTCAGTTGACCGGAGAGACATCTGGTGATGGAGGCTGCGCGGGTGATGTGCCGTCAAAAATTGGGCTGAGAGTGCTGCTTTAGATAACGTCGGTGGCCTGCGACAAATGGCGGAGGCGTAGCGGCGGCATTGTACCAGGAACATGCTAGCAGTCGTAGTTAGCACCTGAATAAAAAACCATTAAAAATATACTTACAATGCGCCCCTCCTCACGGAATCTTATTTGAAGAGGGCGTACCAGGGGATTTTGGAAGGACAGCCTACAGGGTGTTTGGCTGGGGCAGCAGAATCGTCGGAATCCCAATCCGAATTCGAGGCTAGAGCAGCTGCCGCTGCTGCCTTCTGCTTCGGTCCTGTACCTGGTGGCCGGCCACGACGCGACTTTGGAGCTGAGGGGTCAGCCGGTTCTTTCTGTCTGTTTTTCGACCCCTTTGGCCTCCCGGGACGGCGTTTAATGTCCTGAGCTGCCGAAGCGACGGAGTGTTATGATTAAGAAGGCGCATGAGTAGAATCACTGGAGCCAGATTTAATCGGAAGCCTGTCTAAATAATTTGCGCACGTACTTTTCCTGATGATACAAGAGTTGAATGTTCAGCAATATTTTTGCAAACAAACTGCAAGTCAGCGTAATAAAATTGGAGAACGGATGAGGGACTCACAAAGAGTCTAAAAACGCGAGAATATATTCAATTCCAGTCTTCAGAGTTCAATTCTTGGCCCACAGCGCGAGTGAGATAGCCCGACGCGTCTAAAGATACCACCATAGCCGTCCGAGCGAGATCCAAATTTGGAGAGGTTTTACAGGAGAGAAGCAGGAATAAATGGAAGACAGCAGCCCCAGATCAACCCCAGATAGTAGAAAAGCCTTTTTCCAGAAGAGCTGCCAGAGATTGTCAGTCCAGAAAGCCGACGCGACTGTGTCGAAGAATGTCTCAGAATAGAGCAAGGTAAAAGGGGCACCGGGCTGACCACGTGCGCAAATTTAAAACTCCGTCGGTATCGAAATTGCTATCGGCAACCGCCATCAGTAACGAGGCAGATATGAGAAGTAGCGAAGCGCGGCGAGCTATGTATATATAAGTAGCGAGGTGCGAAAGTGATGGATAGGGGGTACGGAGGATGGCGCGTGACGGTCAACGAACTTCAATTCAGAACTGGTCAGGCCAAAATAAAAATAAAAACACGCTGAACGTACAAAATACACTGAGGGGGGATCTATCATATAAAGGGTCTTCAAGTTTCCATGCTTTTAGAATGTCTCTAAGTAAACTAAACTCGGCCGTCGAGTCTTAATCCTATTTGAATGTGCATTTCATGTTGTGTTGCATTGCATATGCACGGTTTCAAGAGGCTCGTTTAAATTATATATATTTTATTTGTGCTTGTAAGCATATTTTTAACTGATCCTGGTAGCATAAAGGAGTTTATCAGGATGTTCGGAGCCTCACTGTAGGGCCGGCGGCAGGACGCTGCAAGGACTTCTGAGTTTACATCTGGGGGGTGCGTGCCAAACATCGTGGCTTGAGGTGCGTAAGCTGCATTAGTGGGCCAAGTAAAAGCCAAGAGATCGTACCCAAAAGGAGCTTAAAAGGCCACGTTTTCGACCCATAGATGGAAATGATCTCAACACGAATCAACTACGTCATAAACAAAAATGATGATTTTGGCTGGACCAGATTGGAAAAGAACGAGTCTAAAAATAAAATTTTAGGACTTGTAATAGCTATCAAAGAGTATATTCTACAACTCCTCGATGAAGTTTTCATCTCTTGGAACTTCGCTCTAAAGGATAGCCCCAATGGTTCAATATAATGATTTGGAGTTTATAGTACCGTTTTCATATTTTTTAAAGCCGCTGCAGGGCTGGAATGAATTTTTTAAAGCAGTACCCGATGATTGATGAGCTTGCCATACTCGATGGGATCATATTCGTGATGATGCCAAGAATTTGAGGAGTCATTGGAGAGGTTGTAAACAGCTTAGGGATGTAGTCTGGAGCAGTTGTAGGCAAATATGGGAAATTGTATTCAGAAATCACAGAAAAAATGTGAGTTGTATGCAAAAACCCTGTAAAATGCACGTAATTTTTGGACAGTATATCGCCCATATAAGTTACAGTAAAGGAAAGCAAAGTAATAAGCTAATCGCAGTAACGCTACATATACAGTCACTTGCACTCTCACTTGCACGAAACAAAGGACAAAACAAAGAGAACAAACAGCCTCCTTTGGTTCTTGCAAGTAGCGACATATTCAACGAAAGCTTCCATCTATCCAATGAATTTGGGGCTCTGCTTCTTCGTTATCGCAGCCCCGATCACAGTGTTGGAGTCGAAATTCTGGAAGGCATGATTATATGCTGCCTCAAATATAACGAAAGAAACTTACAGTGGTGGTTCCATCGGCCGCACGAGATCCATTGACATTAGTGCGAGTGATGAGATTGAGGTTCATACTTTGGCCGCGTTCAAACTCCGGTTCTGCCCAGAAAGAACTTTGCGGGATCGCCGCTGGGGAAGGACGTTGAAAAATAGGGGCGCGGCAGTTCAGTGTTGCCATTAGCACATTGGAATACCTAAGGGACCGAGTTTATTTATGCCAAAATCGATGCATGATCCCACTTACAGTCTGCCCAGGACGAAAAAGCTGTGAAACCTCGCGATTAGTGCGGATTTTTGGCGGCCAAGAGCGACGCTTACAAAATGTAGTGGATATTCCATTCTCGACAGGTAAGCCACAGGGTGCCTTCAACTAAGGCCGCGGCACTAGTTATGGATCCCGTCTCAACGCTGAAGCGAATTAGTTTATTGATGAGCCCAGTGGTGTGCTGGTACTGAGATGTTCGTTTGTGGCGGGTAAACTTGCAAGTGAATTAGTTGCTAGAGTATATGAATCTTTACGGGTACTTACTATGTAAACCAATGAACCTGTTATGAGGAGATCGCATGCGGCGCTCGCGCTAAGCCAGACCTTCCATTTGCGGGGATTATTCAGTTGAAGTAACTAGGATACTTGATTTGAAATACATACCGTAATCTCCGGCCACAGAGCAAAGAGTTGAGGAACACTTCGTCCTGTAATGGTCAACTGAGCACGGTGATACTTAGATGGATACGTGGTAAATAAGGCCCGTGGAACCTACCACAATGGGGGGGTAGAATGCCACCGTAACTTCGGTGAGCATCACCTGGTCGCAAGTTAGACCAACGCAGGTCCCAGAACGCTGAAGGTAACTTACACAGCCAATTAATATGGGAAGCCACAGCCGCCGATTCGTCAAGATCCATATACGCCAGGAGTAGAAGCCTTGCGCCATGGCGGACACTACACAAGACCAATCAGCATCCACCCCGCCCGTGATCCAAGGCTTACTGACAGATGGCATTGACGGGAAGCATAACCAGCCAGGTCCAGTCAAGCTCCCCGAGGGTGTCAAGATCTCCCCAACCCGGCCCGAACGCATTCCATGCCCCGATAGTGATGAGAATACTGAATCCTGTCTCTAGGACGAACATTGACCATACTAAATTACTTCGTCAGGGTCTACATGCTATTTTCGTAGAGAGGAGGCTCATACCGAGTGCTTTGATTCCAAGTCGATCTTGCGGAAAAGCCTCGCAGTACATGTCTGCTGACATTGTTAACCCCCAGGATTGCCGAGACAAACGATCAACCCACAGAGTTGGACAATGAGCATTCCGTATAGAAAATAACTCCACATATAACCCAGGACCTGTGCACCGATTGGAGTGAGTCCATGGCAAGGTAGAAGATGTCTGTTAATACAAGTGGGCCGGTACTGAATATTAATGGGGATTTAGCATCAAGAAACATTCTTTGGTGGTGAGAGGACGCGGGCTTACAGGAGAGGAATATTGAGACCAGGGACAACTACAGGGGCCATTGGACGACAGACAGTGAGTGTAGCTCCAGTGGCGGTATTATATATATGTCCTGCAAGCGCCTTGGAACTCCTTCCATGATTGTCCTGTTACCCCGGATTCTTCACCCTCCAATTAGCCGCCGAAAATGATCGATTAATATCACTGCACTTTCGACTGCCATCCTCATGAGAGAGCGCCCGGCTCGTACGGAATGTAACCATTGCGGTGCACAAGAACTTGGAACAGGATTCAATAAAGGCTGGATAGACTTACCACAATTCTTTTGAGGACTCTATGATACCCCAGGCGCGAGAAGCATACTCGCCCATGGAACAGTGGCGACTCAGTAAAGGGAGCAGGTCGGAATATGATCGCCTCAAGGTCTTGTGATCATAGCTTGCATGAGACCTCTGCTAGGCTGAGTTTGTCCATGTCGGACGGGTATCGTCACCGACTCGGATAGCGGTGTTTGCAGGTTGTCCAACTTTGGTGTCGGTATTTTGGCAGGGAAAACTGCAGTCAGCTCGAGTCGGCGACGATGTTCTCCCGAGATGGTCAAACCCAGCTGAGCGGAGGTTCTGTGCAAGCCGGCGTGATCGCAAGACCTGGAGGCGATCCTATTCCGACACCAAAGTTGGACAACCTGCAGACACCGCTGTCTTGTTTTCAGCAGAACAGCAGCAATTTTGTTTCTACAAGTAATTTCGTCCATCGGTGTCCATATAGCGGTGTAAAAGGAAATAGATCACCTCCGAGTCTGCATCGTCTTCAATCGGGGGGTGACGTCTGCCACCGTCCAAATTAAGGCCCCACGTTCATCATGTCGACTTGGGAGTGGGAGTGCGGACGATAAGCGCCGGGCGCCTCGGTGCTCAGTAGAAGATGTCGTGCAGTTCGAACCGTTGAGATGCAATGCTACAGCCAGCTGGACCGGTGACTGAGGGTAAAGTCCAAGTGGTATTCATTCCTTTACTCTGCTGAAGACCTGCACCGAGCAACTTGCATTGAAAAATGTTAACATTGGTGATGCACAACACTGGTCGCTAAAGTTAGGTTCGACATCCTGAATGGCGATCAAGAGGCGCCATCCGGAAGATGCCGAAACACTCTCGTAAATGTATAGTATGAGTTTGGGACTCCTTAATCCAGTTTTGGAGGGCGACGGATCTGCTGGGATCGATTCTTTGGAGACAACTCCAGAGCCAGCCATCAGTCTGTTGGTGGAGAGAACAATCCTAAGCGAAAGTAGTAGAGAAAAGAAAATGATGGTCGACATCATTAACATCAGTTGAGGCTTTTGCGGGCAAACAAAACCATATATGAGGCTCATTCTCCGACGCGTCCCAGCTCCTTTTACGCGTCTCCCCACTCCAATTAAATGTGTTGTTTGAGAACGCCAGCGATGGGGCGGGAGAATATGGGTGGAGCCATCAAAATATCGGAGAGTTTTCACGCGCACACCGGCAAACACCGTCCACCATCAATTCTCTGGAGCCTGGTCTACCCCAGTGGATTCGATCTTCTGCACTTCATCCTCAAGAATAATGTTCAGAACACCAGCTGAACAGTATTACTTTGCTTACCACCTGACGTCAGACTACAGTGCAGTCTTGGGGGAGAAGTGCCTCCCACGAGTCAGGAGTATAGAGATCCCGGTGGGTCCTTAAAAAATCAAAACGGAAGCCGATCATCACGGAAAGTTCTGATGCACTGTACTATTGTGAACAGGATCAGGCAGGTGAAATGTACCTGGCGCTTGCCTGACGCGCCTATCAGCAATATCAGCAATAACACAGCCACCCTCCGGCAGTCTCCATCAATACTGTACTTCAACGATCAATTCGACAGGGGGAGTGACACGTGACCACAAATTCCAGTTACAAGTACTTATGTAATAGGGATCGTCCCTTTCAAAACTCGAGGGCACCCAAATCTGATCAAATTTTCATTAGAGACCGATTTCGTTGAGGGACTTGTTAGTGGCAGTGCTTAATATATTTAGTGGCCATGCCTAAACATGCTTCAAATTTTTCTATTGAAAATAGTGGCTGGGCATTGTCCTTGTTATTGTTACTGGGGGACAACTCCTAATTGGACAAAAAAGTTTTTTGCATTCGGAATTATCCGTCGGCATTTTCCTGCACCCTCACCCTTTTGGACTTGATGGGGGAAAAAAAGGAATAGGGTCCACCATCCATTGACCGTCCATGCCGACAATCCGTTTCCAATCTGCACTGGAGCTTGACTGGAGCTCAACTGTGGTGCAGCCAAGATTCATATCATTCTTTCTCAAGAAAAGCACTGGTGGAACGGTACCAATACCTAATATACGTAGTTGTGATCTAGTGACAATATAGCGGTAAAAGGAGGGCACAGTGTTTGGCCTTGCGTGGCAGCAGAGGCTGCATCTTGTTTGGTCCCGTAGATGTAGATACACACTGGCAGCCATACCATTATTCGTTCGTCTTGGCAGTTAGGACTGCTGCTGGTCACCCTTTCGTTAAATGCATCCGAGTCCTTTACTTGCCTCCCTTCTGTGCCGCTCTTTTTCTCTAACGGCTGGTTCCAGTGTCTGATACCATCGCCCACCCTCGCACCTATAGGTGCCACCTATGTACATCGATCTGATTCAGAAATATCCCCTCTTGCTCATACTCGACAACAGTACCTACAGCTACTTATGGAGCAAACTGCTTGACAATAATATGGGTTACGCCGGGATTGAAGATGGACGGGAGTTTGAAAATGTGCTCGTTTCATCTCGGATTTTCTTCGATTCCCTGAATTTTTCGCGGAACATACTCCGGGGTATATAATACATTTGACTAGCAAAAAAAAATGAAGCAATTCCAACCGGAAAGGAGTGCGCATCAGGGCCCCAGCAAAAGATGTCAAATTCTGATTGTGTTACTCAAAATTTCGCATTCAGTACTGTTCGCTGAACCGTTCCGTTTCGTATTTTACAAGCACACTTTTATGGCTTAAAAAACGATGTTACCACAAGGACCGGAGCGAAAGCTTGTGCGGGGCGTCCAGGAGACAGTACCTTCACCACAAGAGTGACCTTTTATGGCAGGTGTGACAATGCGTGACTGAACCGCTTTCTGAGCATATATACCACCTCCCGGACGCCCCGCGCGAGTTATCGCCCCATTTTTTGGGGGGTTAACATCGTTTTGTAAGCTGCTAAAGTGTTCCTGTGAAAGTCGAAGTGAAACGGTTTAGCGGACCCTACTGAACGCAAGGATTTGAATGGGTGAATCAGGCCTAATTTGCCCCTGGGCCTGATGCTCACTCAATTCTGAATGGAATCTCTTCATTTTCTCTGCTGGTCTAATGTGGAATATGTGTCGGAGTACGTCCCGCGAAAAATTAATGGAATAACAGTAAAATTGAGATGAAGCGAGTGCATTTTCAAACTCTAGAGCGGCGGTGGCTTATTATGAGTGCGAGGGATGCAGCGACGAGGTTATGGAGAAGGAGCAGAACGACGATTCTCTCTCCGTAGAATGCGCAAAAATAGGATGTGAAACTCGATCGGTAAGTGTTTTCTATTTAAAGACTATCTACAACTAACATCGTTTTACAGTTCCATCGGGTATGTATGAACCTCGACGCTTTCGTTCCAAAGAAGTGGACTTGCTCCACATGCACCAAGATGAAGCGACCATGGCACTAGGTTATATGTAGTACCTGCGTTGAATTTTGTTGCATGCCCGTGTTCAAGAGTTTAAACAGCGCGCTCAGGACGGGGGATGGCTAGCTAAGAAAATCTGAGTAGGGAGAAGTGACATTTTTACAGTAAGGATCCTCCTCCGCACTCTAAAAGCTATCCCACATAAGCCAAATGCCAGCTTTTGCACCGACTGCATTTGAGTTGGTCCTGTTTGGCATCATTGATGACATCAAATATCGCGGGCCGTTGAAGGGTGGGAAACTCATCCCTTATTTGGAGGGGCAAGGGGGGGGGTCTGAGATTCCACCTTAAAAAAATTTTCAACCCCATATACATTTTTCGAAAGCCAACGGCCCCTTGTCCATTTTCAATCCCGGTGTAACTCATAATATGGGTTGGTGCGACAGCTTTAAATTGGTGACTTGTTCTTTCTGCAAATGGGAGCAAGTAATGGATCACATAATGTATTTCGGTATTGGCTGTGAGTACTGCACCGTCGATTTGACCTCCTGCTTCAACAATCTGCCGTCCACTAATTGCCCTCACTCTTGCCTCACCCCCACATGGTTTCTGTTCTGAATTTATTCTTGCGTAACCTGAGCGTGGACCGCCTTCCAAACTATATCTCAGACCTAGATATATCAATATTCACAATATCTCTCGGGCTGAACAATTACAACTATCCCCTGGAGCTACAAGCAAGACCACGCGCAAAATTCCGTCGCCTGTGCTCTGTGTTTTTCTGGATTCCCCACTGTTTGCTGGCCTTCCCTTCTCTCCTTTGTGCCTGTTTCAATGATCCACGCTGTTTCGACTAGGAAAACTTCTATGGAATCGACTCCCCAAGTCCATGGTTCAAACACCTATCTTCAATAATGCTGGTATTTCTGAGCACCTGTCCCATTTGTTTCTTCATATCCAACTTCATTTTCCTATCCAACCACTACCACACACTGTGCTCTCGCTACACTCCGAAATAAATCAATAACTTAACATGGCTCGTGTAATAATAGTCGTACCTTGCAGCATGTACGTGTGTGAGTAACTAAATTGATTTATGATTCATGCCCGGCCACAATAGAGGTTATTTGCTAGGAGCTGCACCGGCATCTTGGCTCGTGGTTTTCGGGGCACTGCGGCCGCAGTGGATATGCGTTCATATTTGGATATGCACTCTGATATGGTCGAGCGCGGTGATTGGTGAATATTATCTAATGATTTTGAATTGGCTACGTTCTAACAAGCCTACCAGAGGATGTCCCCGACAATACCTACGAGTTGCGACAGGTCATAGTAATGTCCCAGTATCAACAATGCCAAGTCCCATTCAAAATTCTACGTTCTACCGACGAGAGAGCATCCTGTCCATCTTCTTGTCGCTCTTTCTCTGTGCCTTCGCCTCCTTCTTCTGGGCCTTCTCTGCGCGCTTCTGCGCCCTGCTCCTCTTCGGGAACTCGCTATCTGGGCCGATGAGCACCTTCCCTGGGTGCCACACGTTCCAGAGGGCCAGCGCGATGAACATAGGCAGCGCCTCAAGCGCATAAAAGGGGACCTCTGTCTGTGTGATGGGGGAGCGCACACCGGAGGAGAACTCGACGAGGCGAAAGATGATGCGCAGCGTGATGAGCACGAGGGACGCGTAGAGCGGGTACACGACGCGCTTCCAGGCGCCTGGAGGCAGCTCAGCAAAGTCGTGCCGCCTAAAGGGGTAGGGGGAGAATGCGGGCGGGGTGAGTTCGAAGGCGGCGGTGTCGGAGGTGGGGTGCAGCATCTTGTACTGGAAGCGGAAGACGATGCCCACGAAAAGGAGGACGAAGCACTCCTGGAGGCCAATGCCGCCCATGTATATGTGGATGCCCGTCAGTGCGATTTTGGGGTCGTCGTTGTCGATAATCACCCCGCCACCGACTTGCATTAGGAAAGCGCTATGGTATTAATAAAAATTAGTGTGCAGTGGACAGGTCAAACGGAACGAACGTGATGTCGAGAAGCACAAAGCACAGTGCGAGGCGACGTGCGCCAATTCCTAGCACGCGCTTGTCGGGTGAAAAGAGGTACACGACGCGGCTCATCACGACGTAGTCGAAGGCGTTAATCCAAATGGGAGCGAGAAGTATGAGGAGCTGCGCAGTGACTCCGAAGACCTCGGAGGTGGGATGGAGCACTGATAGAACGCGGAGGGCCAGGCCACCGGTCTCCCATGCGCCAGCCATGATGAGCACCCAGCAGAATTTTTTGCGGTAATGGATGGCCTGGATTAAGTGCAAGATTGTTGTGAGGCCGAAGAGGGTGGCGAAGGTGATGGCCGCGGGGAATGAAGGGCAGTACAAGTAGCTGAAATCGGGCTTGGCGACGTCTGTGCAGAATGGAACCAGTAAACCCTAACGATTAGTATTGTGGGAGGCGTCGAGAATGGGGAACTAACCTGCTGCAGTGCATTTGACAGATATCATGTTGGGTTTAAATAGGGAGATAGAATTCAAAAGCTAGATGAAGAAGAGAACACGCGGGGTACCCGTGCTCAAATCTCAGAAGGTATATATAATGAATGTTGTTGAGAAAGATCTCAGTAGCTATAGATATTGTGCATAGCATCGTCACTGACATGCGCAGTTCTGCTTCTGCTGCGCCGGCAACTTGAAGTTTCAGTGTTTCGAGTTACAGAGTCGATGGTTATGTAAGTCTAAGTCGTTTTATATCAGCGAGGGAATATTGAAGAAAGTGTATCTCCGTAGGTGGTCCTGCCAGTGGAGGGAAGCGGAAGCCTGAGGTATGTTCAAATGAACATGATTTGTAACATGAAAAATTCGGGACGTGTTGTGACCTTCCCTAGGCCTGTGACAATTCTGATTTACATCTCGATTCCTGTGTCGAGAGCATACTAGGTCTGAGAATATTCCGCAGGGACGAAGTTATAAATAGTACAATGGGATACTTTCTGGGAACCGGCGTTCATGAGTGGACCGCCGTGCCGTGTAATACTACCTACCTACCTACTTAACTACATAACTGCCTCTGGTTAAGTCACAGATCCACAATTGGATGTTTTATGTGAGAGAAAGGCTTCGCCGGAAAATCTTGTTATTGGTTCCTGCTTTAGAATTTTGCCCATTGAGATGGTGACTGAAATATGGTAACCTATTGTTCTCGTTTCAAACTGGCCTTCAAGCTCCCGGCACCGCCTAGGCGAACACCAGCCAATGTTCAACAATAATATCTCGAAATCCATTTCCCAGCCAAGCAGCACATTGCTGTCCACGGATCAGTGCAAATAAAAAGGCTAGGAAATTTCGGTATAGAGCCGTGGTCCACCATGTCGGTCTATTTTTTTCTTTCTTCGAATGATTGCAGTGATAGGTAGGTATCATGAGCAATCAAGACCGTTGCTGCTGCGATTTGCTCCGATCGGTTGGGAACGAGTCGAGTAGACTCGTAACCAGTCTGTAAACAGTAAACACCGAAAGCTCTTGCCGCAATTTTTCGGAATTTGTTTACAGACTGGTTACGAGTCTACGAGTCGAGGGACAAACAAAATGCTGGCATCTGCTGGCATCAGATTCCGTTAAAGAGTGGTCGCAAAAATGCGGGAATATGCCGAATTGCTGATGCATTCTTTTTCTTTCGTTCAGGAGGTAGGTAGGTAGGTAGGTAGGTAGGTAGCATTACACGGAGAACTTCGCTTATTTAAATCAAGGTACCCGCAGATTTTTTAGTGTACCCCTTTTGGTCATTTAACATGTGTTAGATACCGGCAGATGCCAGCATTTCTTGGTCCATTTGGCGGGCATTTACTTCTCTTGCTCGCTCCCAAACAGATCCCAGCAGACTGGAGCGGCACCAGTTGGGCACTGCGATCGTGCCGTAGGAATTCGAGTAATCGGCAAATGCCGGTTTTGATCTCCACGTCTTACCCTCTTCCCTTGCTCTTCCCACCATGACAACATCGACTCGACCCACAGTCCAGGATTATATCCAAAACTACTCCTGCTCACTTTTTCTACCCAGTATGGGCTCAGCTCCCTTTCAAAATAACTTCAAAAATATTTGTCGACTGCCTACGCGCCGATGATCGCATTGGGCCGTCGCCAGACGAGGCTCTCATGTTACTAGCAAAGATATGTCAAAGTTGGAGATCAGTTGCACTCGACACTCCCGCTCTATGGAGCTCGCTCGTTCTTGAATTTCGCTTCGACGAGGAATCCTATTCCGGCCTGGCGCTTTTTGGCGATTTAACGGCGCTTCCGAAGGACAAGATCTACGCTATTCCGGAGCTGTGGTTCACGAGAGCTGGCGCGCAGCCGTTGACCCTTTCGACGACATGTATGGGTCGTGACACACGCTTACCTGCTGCTGCGCATGCCCTTCTTTCGGAATACTCCGCACTGTCGATATGGCGATAGACTTCAGGTGGCAGATTCAGGAAATGCAGGGTCCTCTCCCACTCCTTCAGCATCTTGCAATCGAATGCATCTCAGATGAACAATATACCAGCTCGTTCCGTGCGTTCCACCCTGCCCCCAACCTCACAGCGCTCTATTCACCGCGACAAACCTGCCCCTCGTCTTACAGCCATCCTGGATCTTCTGCGCTTACGGATTTCGAAGCGGACGGAATCACAATACGGGACTGCTCCGAGGTCTTTAGGGGCTTCCCGCGCCATTCGCGTCTATCGCTGTCCGTTCTGCACAGCCGCGTAGATGCGCAAGTGGCGTATGACCTATCCTTGTTACCACCGCTCCCAAATATGCTGGAATTGAAGCTGAGCGGTGCCTGGTCCTCATGACGCTTCCAAACCTGCGTAAACTCTCCATGGCGCTTGATTCTACAGTGTGTGCAAATATTTCTGGCATCGCCTCTTGTCGATTCCTAACGGAGCTCACACTTGACAAACATGGTAGTTGGCATCTGCCACCCAAGTCCTCCCTCGCGGACTGCATCCAAAGTTCCAAACCGCGCCTTCGGTCGTCTCTCTGACGCCGAGATTTCTGGATCCCCACGACGCAGAATATTGTCTGCCGCCCCTCCCGCTGATTCGCACGCTGCAGATTTACGACGTGGGTAGAAACGATTATGATTATCAGTTGCTGCTGTCGATGATGTCCGGTGGGAATCTCCGGCGTGCAGAGCTCTTTCTGGGTGACTACTACACCTGGCTACCGGCTCTCCCTCCTGATCCTAGAATGCTTGCCGCTTTCGCCGCGCGCGCGTCTGAGGGCTGCGCGATATGGGTTACGACTCCGACATTCAGATGGCCGCCAGGTAGAGTTGACGAGGGAAGTGCAGGTGAGCAGCTAGCCGACTTCGTATTCGAGTTCAGTTCTGATGCGCCCTCCAATAGCTATCCAAACTGTATGGGAACTAGATGACGCACACTAATTGTCGAAATTATTTTTTGGTCCATTACGCAACTCAAGATCCAGTGGATTGCATTTACATCTCCTCTATAGCTATCAACTCCAAGTCCTTCTGATTCATTATGTATGTTCCATCCGCAGGTTCTTAGCTATATGACCATCAACATTTGTTTTGCGGAGGGCCACCAGCCTCTCCGCCAAATGAAATACGCCTTGCGTCCTTTGTAACAACCACCCCTAAGTAATGCTAATGAATTTAGATTGACCGAATATATCTCTGCTTTAGAACGTATGGATCTCAAGTCTGGGGATATTTCCAATTACATTTATCAGAATATCTTCGTTAAGAGGTCTAATACACATGTCAATGAATGGGGCGATATACACCTGCACCAATCATTCAGCGTCGAGTTGGAGAATTTCCTGTGAGAAAACGAGGAGTCCTGGATCGCGCGATGCCAAATCAAACTTTGTTTGCATGAACGCGCGAAAGCCGCTATATGTGCCAGCATAAATCGCTACGTCGTCGACATTCGGCGCGTCCATCCACATCAACTGTGAATGGATCCGCCGCAAACGGCAAAGGGCGGTTGGGGAGGCAAACCCGGGCAGTGGACCCGGCTGGTCGTCGATCCAATCACTGGCATTGTCCTGGCCGAACTCGAAAAGCGTGAATGTGAGCTGAATGACTTCTACGTGTGGGATGGCGGATGGGAAAATGGAGGTAGCAGCATACAAGTACGCGGGGAGGCTACGCTGAAGCCCAAGGTATATTCTGAGATGAATGTGTGTAAGGATGTTCAGGCGCGGGAGCTCGAGTGGTACGAGGAATGCTATAAAGATGGATGGATCAGCAAGGGAAGGTAGTAGGTTTGCAGCAGGTCCTGCGCACCTCCACAACTAATCCGGAGATGCTCTAGCGTGCGAGATGCTGCGTGGACCACGATCCGGAACTGGTTGTGATTTCCAGGGCTAAGTCCCATTTTTAAACTCTTCAGGAGGTCCAAATATCCGGGATGCGTCATGAACTTATCGATGATGGGCGAAAGATTGTAGTCGGAGCCCATGAGCGTCAGTTCTTCAAGCCTCGGCGTGAGAGGTGCCCCATGTAGTATGGTATCGTTGGATTCATACCCTTCATCGGTGGCATTAGCGTAGAGTACGTCAGAGATTTTCAGGGACGTGACTGTGGAGAGCGCAGCATAAATCAGGGAGAGCGGCGCGTCGTAGACGTCCATTAGCTCGAATCGAATGATGGTTGGGAGCGCCAGTGCGTCATGCAAAGCAGCTGTGAGAGGCGATGCATCCACAAGACTAGCGCTCGCGCCGGAAATCCGGAGGCTCTCAAGGTTGGAGAGCATACCGAGGAGGGATGGGACATGAGCATAATTCTGCGTCAGCGATTCCTCCAAGTAAAATTTGACATCGCGGACATGGATAGCGAGGCGTGGGGAGCTTTGGAAAAGAGCATGCGCAGCTTTAATATCTTCATAGCGAAGAAGCAGCGAATGAAAAAGGCATTGCTGGGCGGGATGAAGGAAGGTCGTGGAGACCAAGGAACATCTGCGCAAAGACACCCGGTCGTCCAGTTCATGAACAATAGCATGTATGATTTCCGCTGGGAGACAGCCTGCCATGACTGTGCCCAGGCTTTCGAGTGTGAAACAGTGAAGAAAGGCGGACAAGGTGTGAGAAGGAGATCGTACAGCCACCGCTGCACTGCCACTATGTCAGACACTGTGCCGATCGGATCAAGTCTGAGCCTTTGAATCGTCGCCGAGTCGCTGTTGAATCGCCGAGTGGCTGGAAATTATTTGCATAAAACAGGTACGAACGGAAAGCAGAAAGGCGGAATAGCACACGATTTAAATCCGGAATAACTACAGTTGGAAACTTCCTCAGAAGCGCTCGATTCGAGTAGAATGATTTTTTTTTTTTTTGCTTCTTGGTGAAGACAATTGGATCAGTAGTAACTCAGAAAATGGGTCATTGACACAGTGCGCCGAGGATATTCCCTCCTAATCATTTTGAGATTGTAAAACTCATCCAAAGGGGCTCGTCGACTCCACCTCCCCGCCATTCCTAGGGTTGAAGCACCATGCCCATTCATTTTTTCTTTGTGAGAGAAAGAGGTTTGTGAATCGAAACATAAATATGTCCATATGCCGCGACGATACATTCACGGCCAACAGACTTGGTCCCCGATATTCTTCTCATAGCTCAGTACCGCGAGGGTTCGACTCGGCTTCGTCCTTCCTGTCCCTGCAGATAGAATGAGCAAGCGGGCTGAGCAGAACTCATAATTTTTCACCACCAATAATCCTCCGTTCCCGTGCGGACCGGAGGCACGCGCCATTCTCCTTCCCCACCGCGCGCACCGTCCTCGAATTCGGCCATCGCACGGCCAACCGGGAATTCCCTGTTCCCTCCCGAATATTTATGATGATCTTCCTCATTCGGAAGCAGCATGTACACCGCAGGTTCGGTATCGAGCTGCCGTAACGCATAAGCCAATTCAGCGCGGCCGGTGCCGCACCAGCCGGTCGTGTACATTTGGTCGAGGCTGGGCTGTACGAGCACCGTCATGTTGCCTGGGACGACACTGAGAAGGGTGGATTAGAATGCGACTGGGAAAAAGGAGGCGAAAGCTCACGCGGGTGCTCGTGGGGACGTACCTACCACCCTAGTTACGACCCACTCTACCCAGCCTTGAGGCGGCTGCGGCGGCCGGATCTCATGCAGCAGCATACAGATGCTGCTCGGCGCAGTTAGACGTAGGTGGGTGAGGTGCGGAAAAGTGCTGTGGATCTCCGCAAGGCTCGTGAAACCGCCTCTGACGTGGAGGTGAGTCAGCTGCGGGGCTCGGGTGGATAGCCAGCCTAGCGAATTCTGCGTACCCCACGAGGAGGGCTTTCTGAGGGTGAAATAGCGCAGAGAGGGAAAGTCACGATCAAGGACCGACACGACCTGGTTGTGATTGCCCACACCGCATTCTGAATGCAGAGGGCAAATAAATTCGAGATACGCTAGCGCCTCGAGAGAGGGTGCCGCACGTGCAAGAATATGCGATATGGGCTCTAGGATGTCGCGTCTCGTGCGTTTCTGTCGAATATTGGCTTTGGCATTATGGTGTCGGATATCCTCCTCCCGGTCCTCCTCCTCGTCTGTGAGAGGAACTAGTTCGCCAAGCAAATAGTCGTCGGGAGATCCGAGAATTCCGTAATTAGTGTCCAAATCGTATACAGTCGAGTCGGAAAGCAGGAGTCGTGTAACCTGTGTGCCCGGATGGCTGGCGAGGTGCGCAACGAGGGCGGCGATGGCGGGAAGGCCGGCGGCAATATATACTCCCTCAGGGAGATTGCTGTTCGCAGATGAGCGGAAGGTCATGTTTGTGTCGCTCATTACACCGGCGGAGACGGGAGGAGTGGTGGATATCTGCGCCGCTGAGCAAGAAATCCAGAGAACACAGGAGAAGAGAGCCACGGATTGCGTTCCGCTTATGAGGTCTTTGGGAACTCTCATTGACCGCAGGCAGCTACGGAATTGCTGAGTCGGAGATGCTGTGCTGAGTACCACCGGACCGGGACGTCCCGGGTTTGTGACGAGTTGTCCCGGAGTTCTCCGGCTCACGTGCTCACCAACATCGTCATCCCATTTTGAGACGGGGATCAAACTGGACGCCTACGATCCTGCATGCCGCGAGAAGACTAAGTATCAGATCCGGGTCCCGTTGTCCACTCAACTAAGAACTTGAAGCGGGCGCGGATCCTCCCCGCAGTCCATTCCCGCGCGCACAGCAAATCTGCCCCTGCGCGGACTCACCGCCTCGACGCCGCCCCTCCGCAGTCGGCACAAACGTCCGCCAGCCTAGAGGTACGGAGCGCTGCTGCGACTTCGGCCACCCCGCCTCCGCGCAAAGTACGGACCACGTCAGCGCGGAGAGCTCAAGCCTCCTGCCGCAGGGGCCACGACGCCACCGCGATGACCGCGACTACCTCCCATCCACGCCCATCCCCTGCAGCGTCATCATCACGCATCGCAACGAAGGCGGCCCATCATGGCAACTCGACGCGACGTGCGCCTTGCGCCAGAATCGGGACCTCGATGCGGACAGTGTTTCGGGGCGCGGCGCACACTATGTATCCCCCGCGACGTCCTGGGCGGGGAGAAGTTCAGTGTGGGCTGCGGCGGTGGGTCCGCGACCAACGGCACAACGGGGCTAGAGCCGACGCCCGACGCCCGACGCCCGACGCCCGACGACGCCATCTAGCGTGATGAACCCCGGAGAAGGACTGTCACGAAAAGCGGGCGGCAAAGTAGCTGCATGAAGATCGCTTGCAGGACCATTCTATCTCGCACGTCCGCCACAGGGAAGGCGGGCTCTTCGATCCGCGCTGTGGAACGCGGCGCCTGCGCAATGGGAATGGAAATACTGGGAATAGGAAACGCAGGCCACCCGGCGCAGGTCACAGAAATACTACACAGCTAGGAGAGTGAGTTTCGTTATGTATGAAGAAGCCGCGAGCTACGCTCAGCATGGGCATCGTACCCGCCGGTACCCCATCTGCCGCGCTCCATATCCCAACCACTCGTGCCGCAACCCCACAATCCGCGCTCCAGTCCGCGCCACACTACGATGAGCCCCGCCTCGATGTCGGCGGAGAGCGGAGGGACCGTGAAGCGACGGTGAGCACGCAGGAAAAGACGGGAAGTGAGATGGGAATGAAATACCGCTGCATTTGGCAAAGCTAAGGGCCAGTAGATGGAGCGAGGCTCATAGAACAAAATCGTCGAAGTGCCCGTCGACGCGCATTCAGCCTGCACTTCACTCCATCGGCATAACAGCCATACTTAGCCTGAGCAGAAACACACCTTGATCCACTTTGACCCAGGACGCAGCCTCACTATAATCGTACTCGTACTCCGTGTCCAGCGGTTATTTTTTACGGCCCAGGCAGTATTTAATTTTCACCACGCGGTTTTGGTGCGAGTCACGACCCCGAGCAGCTTCGGAGCTCACAATTGCATTTTTGGTTGCCAGCTCAGGCCAAGAATACTCTGGGGTCCGTCGAGATGACTCGCCCATTCGACTCGGACGTCCCTACCACTGTGACGGGGGTTTTTTTTTCTTTAGTTTTTTGGTAGAATATAGAATATTAATCCTTGCTGAGCGTCCCAAAGGCTCTGCAGGTCCTCCTCGTCTGGACGAATAGACAGGATGCTCTGGCAATTAATTAATTAATTCCATCGCCTGCATACCTCGTTCATTATTAAGCCTTCTGATCCCTGTGGACCATTGAAACTTCAGACTACGAAGAGACGAAACAGAGAAAGGCGGGGTAGCACACGGTGTGCATCGGTGTTGCTTGACTGAGCATAGATGAAATGCGAAGACGCCCGTTCGATTCGGGCCCCACCATAGACGTTTTTTTCTTGTGCAAAAGCATTTGCTTGTTGATGAAAACATCTTTGAGGTCCTCCTCATATTCTGAGTAGACAGGACGCACTAGCAGTTAATTAATTAATTCCAGCCCCTACAAGCAGAAAGGGAACGCTGAACCGCACCTGGACGCGGCTTAGGGCATTCCCTGGACGCGGGTTCAGGCCCAGGCAGTCCCTGAGCCATGCCAGCACTAGGCGTAGCGCATCGGACTAGTTCGCTGGTCACGAGTCTACTTCTGGGAAGTAATATAAGGGGAACCTTTTGGTCATATTTAGGATCAGGAATCGGAGGTAGAGAATTACATTGCATGAACCCAGAAAAAAGATAACTGGTCGCAAGGGCGTCTGTGACGGTCCACAGACAAAAAAAATCATCAGCACACGAACTCGCTCATGCATCAGCACTTGAGTTCGATCACACAGCGTCGTCATCGGAGGGAGAGGTATATTTATAGTCTCCCTCCTTGATCCCCCGCTCCAGCTTGAACACGGTGAGGTTCAGCCTCAGGAATGTCATGCCCATGCGCGCGCGGACGCGCGACTCCCAGCCGTCCGGGAAGCGCTCCTCCCGCAAGAACGGCCCAAGGTCCGCCACCCGCCCGCCGAAAATGGTCAGCAGGCCCGAACAGCTGCAATCCAATTCGCGCGTCAGCAATCGGCCAAGTAATCTTGGACGCAGCAAGGGAAAGAAGGAATGGACGCGCACGCACTTCGAGCTCGCGAACATCTTGTGCTGCTTGTCCAGCACGAAATCGGGGTTTGTGGCGCGTGCTTCGGCGCGACGTTTCGCGGAGTAGTGTGAGAGGTCAGCGACGGTGAGGAGTGCGTTTCCGGCGGCGTCTTTTCCCGAGGCGGACGCAAGGAGCTCGTCGATGAAGGGGAGGTGCGGCGCGCCCTGGTCCGGCTCATATCGCACATCTTGTCCTGTAAGCAACACCGTAACGAGTATGAGTCGCGAGTGGTTAGTTACGCATAAAACGCACGCAGGAGCGACGCATCGTGCTCGATGCCCGCGTTGTGGAGGCCGATTTCGGCGAGGTCGCACGTATCCTAGCCAAGGAGAGTGTGGTGAGCGGGGTTTGTCAGGAGACACAGCGGATGAGGGACGTAGGCATACCGTGTTGTAGTCTTTGTTCAGATACTGGGCGACGAAGAGCGCTGTAAAGGCGGGGAATGTTGGGGCGAAGTTGAATGTGTCCCGCACGTGGTGGTTCATGTCGGTGAACTTGATGTTTCGGCCATCTAAAGAAATAGTTCAATAACCAGCGAGATGTGAATAGATTGCTAAGAGGCACGGACCGCGGGGGAGGATGCCTTAGGAATTCATCCATGAATTTCGGAGAACAAGCGGAGCTGAGAGATGCCGAGTACGTACCGTGGTTCGCCAGGGCGTTGAGCGCGGGGCACGGGGACCGTTTGTCGCCTTCCTTCGGCGGGATGAATTCAGGCCACTTGCCCCCAGCGCCCGGGCACCCGCGTGGCGTGACCCTCCCGACGCCCCGTCTCGGAGCGACGAGGTTGAAGAGCGTGAGGAAGAAGTCGTAGGTGAAAATGCAAATGTTTTGTAACAATTTGGGGAGGCGGGCGAGGAGCATGGCCGGCTGTGGGCGGGCGGAAGGTGAGCGGGCGGAAGGTGAGAAGGGGAGAGAAGTGGGTGGTAGAAGTAGGAGGGTACGCCCGCATAGTGGCCGCGACAGGAAGCATGGGGTTCTTTGGCGTTGATGGGTCGGTAGCGATAGGACGCTAACACGGTACACGACATGGGTTAATGAATATCCGTGGCGGAGATACTGGAGGGCTACCTGCGCACGAATCGCATCAAGCTGAGATCCGTGCCCCAGCGTGAATCCGTATGCAGGGCAGCGGATAATTTGAAGCGAGGAGCAGAAGAATTTCCGACGACGCCACTGGCGCAGCATTCCTCTAATCCCACTTCCAATCCCAGTTGGGGCTGTGGCGGGGGCGCAACACGACGCGCAGGCCCACGCTTGACTCATGACACGCAGAAGTTGCAGATGAGAAAAGTAGAAGGAAGGAAAGGAAAAGGTGGGAGGTGAGGAAGAAGCGAAGAGCAACAGGAAAAAGCCGATCTACCCGCGCGCGCGCAGCATCTTCCCAGTCACAGTCCCAATTCCAGTCCAGATCCAGACGTGGCGACGGGAGACCGCGACACGACGCTGCGACGTATGACTGACTCTGGACGCGAAGAATGCGCAGATCAGATAAGGAGAGAAGAGGTGGAAGGTGCGTGCGTCTCCGTACTCCTGCCCATGGAGAAGATGAGGCAAGAAGAAACAGACAATTTAACGATCAACGCGCGCGCTCGTTCCACGCGATGCGCGCGAGAGCCCGCCCCGCGCCGGAATAGGGACGCATGCGCCGCCACCATCAGGACGGTGGTGCGGACAGTGTCTGGGGCGGATGGTGTGTGCCTCACGACATCCTGGGCGGAGGCGCACTGCGCGTGGCTTGGCAGCAGGAACGAGATCGCGGCCTCGCGATGGCGACGTCACGAGAAGCGGGGACTACGGGAATAGGAAACGTAGGTCGGGCGCCGGCTACAGACGAACCGCCCAGACAAAGCGAGCTGGGGTATAATATACACGAGGTGTACGTAGCCGGTGCCACACGCCGTGCCCACCTGAGCCACAGCAGAACGAGCTTCGCCTCCATTGCGCATTCGGGGCACGCGATGGTGGACTCGAACGGGAGGACGAAAAATGTCGCGTTAGCGCCAAATGTCCTGAGCTCCACGAAGGTGACACCAGGATTTTCGCGGTCAGCGTGTGACGAGGAGCTGGGTGTGGCAAGATGGAGGCAATGCACGCACAGAGAGATCAGGTGACGCCGATGCATTTACTTGAGGAAGTACCAGGCGATGAAACGAAGTCTATGGGTCCATCGGAATAATAGCTCAGATGGGAGGGAATTTATGGCGATGGTCAAGCGATGGTGGTGGTTTGAGCCGAGCTGTATGCAGCTGTATGGCTGGGCCCTTGATCCCGGCAATTTCCGGCATCCTAGAGCTGAGTCAAAAATATCGATGGTCCCTAAATTAGCATGTAGAGAGGCAAACTCAAAGAAACACCCCTCTGCCTACTGCACTGAATGACTTATGGCTCCGATCAAAAGGAATTTGTTTGTTTGTAAGAGCGCGGGGCCCGAATTGAACGAGCACCTCCGGGGTTAACAACGCTGCTGTTACATCGATTTCTCAGCGTACACCATATGCCACCCTGCTCATTTACATTGCATACATACCGGGTTTTATACGGGTTCTTTTTGAAAAGGCGATAAGCTTGGCCACTACGATGAACTTCGAATTCTTTAATTGTGTATATATAGTCTAAGCTCAACCAGTTCAACGTAGTCAGCGGAGATCTCATCAATGGTGGCTCTAGACCCTTTGGTACGCTTTTCACTCAATGCGAACCAGAAACAAAATAGAAAAACTAACGGACTTATAAGCAGGCGGAATGGCGGGGGCTCGAGTCGAACGAGCAACCTCTGGTCTAATATACACAAGTCGTCGGACAGTCCCCAATTCGCTCTAGATGCACACCGTGTGCTACCCCGCCTCTCTCCTCATATTCAGCATCTCATTTTATCCGGCCGATTTTGTACGGGTGGAATCAAACCCGAAATAAAATGGACCGGCGTGAATCCGCATCCCAAACGCGGGGCCTGATTGTGGGGGGAGTGAAATGGTAATACTTACCTGATCGCCTTGAAATGTGGGGCAACACGTTTTTGAACAAAGGACACGAAAAAAAAAGATAGCAATGATCCCGGCCATGGCGGGGGCTCGAGTAAAACCAGCGTGTTCTGATTAACGGATATACATGCATTATGTTTGTGGAGCCTAGAAGCCCACTGTGTGCTGCCCCGCCTATCTGCTACTCAGGTTTTAGATACCTGATTTTGCGCCGCTGTTACGAGACGCAATACAAATTAAAATTTATTCTTCCTAAAGTGGACTGGTCATTCCAAACGAGGGTCTGTTTCAACCGGCTGTAGGGGGGGGGGGGGGGGTTGAGATATCATTATAATCCCCGCCGTGAGATTTGAGCCAATACATATTTAAATGAAGGACACAAAAAAAAAAACAGCAACAGAGTGAGACCATGGCGGGGGCTCGTGTCGAACGAACGTAATCAGGTGCGCATTCGACGAGATGATGTATCATTCATTCCTGATGCACACCGTGCGCTACCCCCGTCGTCCTCCCGCCTCATTTCATACATTCATACAACCGATTTGAGCCAGCGGCATGGATGAAATCCCCTCGGAATACATTTAAATTTAAATTCCTAAGAAGGGTATGGCTCAACCAGTAGCTTGAAAGCAATTCAGTTATTAATTCTTACTGAGTAGTTCTAGATGCACAGTCACGGAGACCAGAAAGGGTGTATTTGAAGGCTGTCAACAGCACTACTGTACCATTTCGACCGAGTGTTCTTTTTGGTTCCAGTGACGGTGACATTCGAGGATTTTGGCCTAATTAGGGGTTAAATCTGACAAAACATTCGACCCGGCCGTCCCCATATGGTAATTCTGCCCGTGAAATGACGAAATGAACACATGGGTTGAACACTTGGTCGAAATGGTACAGTACCTCAATCTTACAAAGGAACTCTCACAACGACTACCTTTGATTCAAGGACGAGTCGAGCGCAACGAGGACAGTGATTTCGTTGAAACTGCCTTGAAGCTCCGACAGTACCTCTGTGTCCCAGTGCCCACCCATCGAAAGGCACTGCTAACCCCGGGGACTCCCTGGGTTCTGTTCCTCAGATACTTTCAAGTTCGTTTTTTCTTGTCATTGGAGTATAGGATCGCTTCAGAGTACTCAGTAGACTGACAGTAGCTCAGGTAATTGAAGGATGAATGATTGAGAGTATCCGTAGCATACATATTGACGTGATGTATGTAGTACGGGCCCCGGTTGTTCCTTAATGGGACCGCACTGGTAATACTACTTACCTACCTACCCCGTCTCTCTCACATATCCAGCACCGTATTTGTACCAGCGATCTCAGGAGTCTCAGCAATTAAATTTTGTTGGTAAAATCAAGCATAGTGTTACAATAAATCGGACCATCAAAATCTTGAAATAGGAAGCAGCCGGTTGTTCATTCGCCCCCTGAGCAGGTGGCACTAACAATGCTGCCGGTGAACAATAAAGAGTCTCGCCACTCGAAATAATTTTCGTATTCCGGTTTGTTGTAAGTCTCCGGTTTCCCTTGTTATTACACACAAATTGATGAGCCTCCTTCTCGGAGTCGGGGGGTACATAGGCAGGAAGTGCTAGTAATTCATTAATACCAAGGTTAATATTGAACTTGTTCAATGTACCAAAAGCCGTGCACAAACCAGAACAGAAACAAAACACTGAATCCAACCTGGGCCGTAACATAGCGGGGTTCGCTGGTTATAAGTCATTGTGCGACCCGAATCCCGTGAAATTCACGGATATTTTCACGTCCAAAGTGGGAGATTTTTGCACAAAAAAACTGTGGATTTCACATCTAAATTCACAGTCATATCTCACTAGTTCTGACTGTGACTTTCTTCACAAGAATCAGCGAAATTCACCAGCAAAAAACCTAAAAAAACAAAAGGAATTTGTACCCCAGTCCCCAGAACACTCGTGCAAGCAGGAGCTTAGCAGGATGGTTGAACTGTTCAAAGTATATCAAATCAATTGAATTTCAATACATAATCAATCATGGGCATTGGTTGCGGGCTCAAGTTACAGGTTCAACCTTGTCTCAAATGGGGCAAATGAAAAAAAGTATGTGAAAGAACGGCATGAACAGCTTGTCGCCCTTTTGGAGACTGACTTCGGAGGCCTTAAGGTAACACTATGGGAATACTTTCATCAAATTCTGGATCTTTGGAACGAATTCAAGAATCTCGATGTAACAGATATACACCCTCAGATTGCACGAAATCTGGGCAACTTCAACACTGTTTTTCATGATGGGCTTAGACCAGAAGGGCTTGATATTATCCAGAATTTCAGAAGCATCTTGTTTCTCAGTCAATTCTATGATCAGGTTCAAGCCACATATTCACTCCTTCTGCTGCAGCTTTCTGAGAAAATACCCCATTGGAAAGACCATCCAATTTTTGGAGAATATCTTATTCAACAGCTGCAAACTTCTAAATATTTGCCTTACCTGGATGTCAATATGGCATCACCTAGGTACTCAGTATTTCAAATCACAAGCTCCACTGGAACAGGGCAAGACACAATCATGGTCCTTGTGTTGACCAGCAGGATGTCTCATGCTTTGGGATTCCACTTCTCGGAGGCAAAGGCAGATTTGGTTGGAGCCCTCAAGTATTTTCAGAGAGCATACTGTCTGGCAAAAAGCATCGGATACCCCACAATTGTTGGCTCCCATTCTTTGTGCAGAATCTCTCACATCCTGATTGTTACTTTGAGTGCACTCATGCATGAGAAAGAGGCATACAGATCCACTGAGCACATAGGGGACATCTACAGACAAGCATGGTCTCTCAACTTCAAACAAGATGCCACATGATACTGGCAAACCATCAGCATGCTCAACATCTTCTGCAAATTTACAGAGACATGTTAACTTCTTGTGGTCAACAACAGAGTTTATTGAGCACCTCGTAGTCACAGGGTATGACTACATGGGTAGACCACCTAGTAGACACAGCTGTGTGACTACCTGTGACCACTCGTGTCGATGCTGGGTAGACCAAGGGTAGACATGGTGGGTCTACGTTGGTTGACCTTGGTCTACGTTCGTGTAGCTGCATGTACCCAACATTGACCCGGGTAGACCAATGTAGATTAGTTGGAGAACACGGTAGATCCAGCTCTGCTCATATGCAAATGAGTGTTGAGCATTGCCATCATAAATTGAAGTTTCCGCGATCAAGGTGTGGTTGTGATGTGACATATTTGCTCAATACTACTTCACTGAGATTTGACTTGTAGAGTGGAATTTGGCAAGTAATATGCAGGAGGAATGTCTTAGGAAGGTGTTACAGTAATTCCACGGTCCTTGCACCGCATTTCAAATGACCCGCATTTTTGCAAATGTTTGGCACTTTACCTATGAATTGAATACCCTAGGGGGTCCACAGACACCCATAGACCATGGGACATCAAAAAGATTTGAGAAAATCAGGTGAAATCGGCGAGTTTGAGGCCGATTGTTGCGGGCCACGTTTTAGGCGATCACCGGTCCTTGCAACATGCACAAACAAGCACCAAAATGGCTTGATTTCGAAAAACTTCGTCTCAATTTCAATGTATTGTGGATATAGTACACTTAGAAGACCCCTCCAGACCCTACATCTCTTCCTCAAACTCTGCAGGCTCATCCTCTGACTCTGCCGAGCTCTCGTTAGAGCTTTCAGCTGAGTCTGAGTCATTTGAGTCAATCCGCCCCATCTCAGGATCCCTGCTGTCGTCCCCATCCTCTGCGCTGGCATGCACGTTGCTCCGCTTGAATCACTCTGGTGTCTGAGCTCATTCGGGCTTGGCAGGAGGGTGTCCCCATCCACCACACTTGCCGGCTTTCTCATATGACGTAACCTCTCCACTTTCCGGGCGCAATACTCGGCCGCTGAACTCCCAATGCACTAGATATTTTAGTATACCATAATCACCATGCCGAAGAGTCTCCTATGTTTTTTCCCAGATAAAAACACATTATTCTCTGAGCACGGTTGTAAACTATCTACATCGGGACAAAGATCACTCGAATTGGACAACGGTGTGGAGCTAGATATTTCGAAAAAAATATGTACATGCACAGTGGGCCAGGATCTACAATCCCCCCAGCGACAATCATGGAAAAATCTTGATGAATGGCTCGGAAAAGAAAAATGGTGCACGGAGTGGTGATGTTGCAAGGACCATGGAAATACTGTAGGAGTTGAAAATCAAGTGACTTGCGCATGAAGGCGAAAGCAAGGATAAGTATCAGGATAATATATTACCCTACTAGGTCCCATTTCGGAACATGTAGGGTTGTAGTGTTTAGTACATCGGCCTATATGCCCTACCCACTACGCTACAGCCCACTTATCTTCGACGAGCTCACCGTTTTCAGGTTGTAGATCTAAATCCGCGAGCTGTAGCTGAGAGTACCAACAATATGTCTACATGTGTCTACATCATGAGACCAACGTCAAGTCCGAGTAGCCCAATGTAGCCGAAGTGTGACTACCCTGTGACTACGGCGGCTCGGATCACATAGCCGAACGTAGACCCAGAACCGGGTGTACCCCACGTACAACACCCTGGTCTATGGGGTTCGACCAATGTAGAATCATGTAGCCCACTGTAGTCTCACCTATCCTTGAAGTTCCAACTTTCATGCATTTTGGACAAGAATTGTTGTTTATCACTTGCAGACTGAGATGGGCTCCGGTATATACTTTGATGCCCAATGTTTGTTGCACCTACATCAAAAGCCTGGAAATGGCTTGTTTGGAGCCATGCAAACGACCTGCAACTACCATTTCCGGACATTGCGCTAGGGGACTGAAACTCTGTTGAGGATCCGGGAAGAGGTTCGTGAAGGCGGAAGCAAGCGGAAAGAGAGCGATGGGATCATTTGTCATCCGCATTTGGACCGGCGCGCGCCTGGGATGCCACAGTCGGGAATCATCCAATAGATCGACACTTCACTGTATAAACGGCTGCTTTCAACGAGAGGGTTTGATTGTCGACCGTCTCTGCGCGGCAAGCCTTTGATATAGGATTATACATATACGACTAAAGATATCACGGCCGCTACGGCCAGAATCCCGTGCAAATTGGGCATGAAAGACGATGACAAGATATCCACGCCAGCGAACACTAGATGTTGTATTCCAATACCGAACTGCACTCGACGGCCATGTAAATCTATGACATTATTTATCGTCGTTTATTCTTACATTGTAGTCCGAAGTAACAAGGCTTCCATTTATTCTCACAGTAGTCACAATGCCTTACCAGGCTTGAAGGCTTGACTTGGTCAACTTTACAGACTACGTTACGGGACTGAGAACAAATGATGAAAAATGATCTCATATAAATCGATGAAAAGCTGTCATACATCAAACCTTATATGTGCCTGAAACTGTGACTGCGGTTTGAGAAGTCTACACCCAGCGTCAAACAAACGGAGATTGCAGTTATACGAGCAAATGGACGCAACATCTTAGTGAGCCGAGGACATTGCGGCGATCTTTAGACCTAGTCTGTTCTCCATCTGATCGAATGGAAGTCGTGCCTCTGACAGGGAAAATGAAACAAAGTCTGGCTGCGAGAATATTTTTGCGTGGGGTTACTTTAGTCTCCCTGCAGACCAATTCAATCAAGTTCTCAAGATTAGTTGGAGACCCTTGAAAGTGGATAAAATTCAAAAAAAGAAAGACTGGGTTGGGATAGCAGATAAGTATTTTGAAATGGCAGATGAATGGTGCAGACGACGGATGATGTTCCACTGAAGATCGTCGACGGGAAAGAATTGTAAACTTGCAGTGCAAATGATCATCTCAGTTACATCAGAGACTTCTATCCCGATATTTAAAAACGACCCGTAATTATATCTCGACAGCGGGTAACACATAGTTGAAACTGTTTTCTAAGTAGCGCCATCAATCCAGATATCCTGGGAGCGAGGGCTCCAGCCGTTCGGCGTCCGCATATGACTGCAACTCGCGCTCCAAAGCAATGATACGCGCATCGTTTCCGTCCCCGCTAGTCATGGTGCTTTTGAGCCGCTCCATCTCCTCACGGAGCGCACGGAGCTCGCTTGCGACTAGGGACTGATGGCGCCGCCATCCACCCGAGTCACGCCTCGTGCCCACCCCGCTCTCACTTGGTTTCTCTGATAGCACTGGGGATCTGCACTATGCCTCCTGTCCGTGTTGTTCCTACACAAGCAGGTATGGGAGGACCACCTCGGGGCTCCGGCAAAAGTGACGCGGACTGACGCGGCAGTAACGCGCATTGACGCGGCGTCGACGCGGCATCGACGCGCTGCCTTTAAATCTATAACAACTACTCCCTGTGAGCTGGGCCAAGTTCTCATAATGTTTTCTAGTGCCCATGTATCATTTGGACCGAGAAAACTGCTCCCTATTTCATAGTCAGTTGACGCTAAGTAGATATTCACCCAGGAACGAATATTGCAGCCTTGTCAGTACTACAGGTCAGGTTTATAGCTGTAATAGTGTTCCATAATTATTGAGGTAAAAAAGCGCACACCCCTTTTTGATTTCCTCAAAAAGTACAGCCTAGGGTCATTGAGTTGAAAAAAGCGCAGGTAGATCATACCCATAGTTCCCCACACATGTTGCGAAGCCCTGTGAGAAAAAATGGGCCGGGACAACGTTATTTTTCATAAAAAGCGCCGGTTGATTGAGCAATTGGATCAATGATGCCTGTTAGCCTCACATTAGATTCTGGGGTGATTCTGAGGTGATTTTGATGTGGATTCTGATGGGTATTCTCGGTCGATTCTGGACAACGTTAATTCCAGGGAAGCGCAATTGCCTCAGAATCGTCGCAGAAACGCTCCAGAGGAGCTTCTACACGATTAAAAGCGATTCTCATGACGGCGATTCTCTCACGCTTTATCCCGAGAATCGCCTTGAGAATCGTCGATAATAATCGCCTCCAGAATCCTTACCCTGACCGCCCCTATTCTCATCAACACTCAACAACAGCTGACCACTTCTGAACTGCCTTGTCTCTCGGTGCGCTGATTCCTACCAGGGGGGAAAGAGTTAAAGCAATACACTCACTGCTGGATAATTCTATTGAGAAACCCGGTTTCTCGGAGGAGCCCCCCAATTAGGCAATGTCCGAGGAAGAGCTACCCTTCCTCCGGCGCGTGTTTTACGGGCGATTAACTTGTCCTTGTCACTCCAAAATATTTGAGCATATCTGTCTGTCTGTACCACATATTCTACGGGTGTACTGGACCGCTAAGCTTCTTCATCGTCCGTTTAGAATGAAAATGAGGCGAATATTAGTCGTTGATGCCATCAAATGGGCGCAATGAATCGCCGGCAGGTTCACCACACTCACCCTACATGTTGGAAAATCTGGAACCTATTCGGGAGTTTAGAATACCCTCAAGTGAGTATTCATGTCCCTTCTTGCAATATTCCTGCCATAGAAAGTGTCTTACTATCAATTGCACAGTTTTGTGAGCTAATATGGTATTATGATGTTTTCTGGAGTTCTTTCCCTCTATAAAAATCACAACAAGATTGAATTCAGGAATTCAAACGATTTGTGTCCCATGCAGCATGATTTAAGCCCATATTCGCACTAAATGGTGAGCCTCTGCGTGAGCCATCACCGGTATCGGTGATGGGATACCCCATTTGAAGGGTTCCACTGAGAAACCGGGTTTCTCAATAGAATTATCCCTCACTGCTGGAATCTGATTGTAAACTTCGAATATTATTACCAGTGGATGAACAGTTGATGCTGCGATGCTTGCTTGTTGATTAGATGGTTACTTGATGTGGCATATTCAATCATCTTTCGTTCGACGTCCCGGGTCATACATAAATGATTGGTGCTCATGGCGGTTGGCTCGCGAAGTATGCAGGCTAATTGGGCTTCTACCAAACAGCTGCATGGATAAAAGCGCATACTTGCTGCACCCAATAACGAGTTAACACTTCTTTTCCGATGTCCAATCTTTTGTTCAATAACAGAGCCGGCGCTTTTTCTGAGGTCATGGGAGAATCTCCACAGCAGGAAAGAATGACATGGAGGCACCATCTCCAAATGATCATGTTATCTGGCTTCCCAGTTTCCCATTGGTCGCTCTATCGACGCTGTACAAGGTGGTGGTCGCCAATCTATCGAAAGCTGAACACCCTTCCTTACCATACCTGCGAGCATGATGCAATTGGATTAGAGGCACTTTAAAACAGTAGCGCAGATCTTCCAGCCCCTCGAGCCAGTCTCGCTTTCCAAACACCCTTGTTCCTCGCCTTTCCTCGCTCGCTAGACCTTATGTCGCCCGATGAGATTGCAACACTCCAAGGCATCGGCATCGACGTCGTGCACGGCTTTGTCGCAATAACAAATGAGACCATTCTTCTCAGTGAGTCTCCTCGGTCGCACCAGTGAATCAAGCATGACGAGTGCCCGACAGCCTTATATGCAGTCCTGGTCATCAAAGCTGGCTTTGTCCTCCTGTGGGTATCACCTCTGCGCATCCTCACACCCTTCAGCGTTCCTAAATAGCTTTCTTTCTCGTCGCCTTAGTACCAAGGAACGCCGCCGGACGAAAGTGCACTTTGATCCTGGCCGCCATCCTCACCATGTTTTTCATTGCGCTCGTCCTCTGGACTCTGGATCTCGCAAACTTCATCATGGAGCCTAAAATCACGCTCCTTGAAATCTCGACCAGCCAATCGACGCCAAGCTCGACGACGCTTATTCCTTCGTTTTCCGCCTCGTGGCCGCAATAGCCGCGCTGTATGCATATATGGTTCGTGTGCATTTCGTCTTGTTCAAATGTCATTTTTTCTTAAAAAAAGGATTGCAGTCTCTGCTGGGGGACGCGATCATAATACACCGCGTTTGGGTGATCAAGGCTTACCATCGTCTATGGATCTTTTTTATTCCATGCGCCTTCCTGCTTGGTTCATTCGGTAAGCCAGTCCTAAAACTGCACACAACTCACCTAAACTTCAACCCAGTTGCTACTCTCCTGCTAACATACTGTGTCGCCGTAACCGGCTCCGACATTGTTCTGGGAGCCTTCGAAAACCCAGCCTTCTGCAAGAACGTGCAAATAGTGACCTATGTGATGCCTTGTGCCACCACCTTAATCACAACTATTTAATCAGCGGAACCGCATGGTAAACTTGACACACACCATTTTTCCAAGCCTGCAAAACTGACACGCATTCAGGAAATACCGCAAGTCGACTGCGGTACTGAGGAAGAACAACATCATGCGAAGTAGTGCGTCCACGAAGAAAACGCGATCCCAAGCCGAGAGGATCCTGATCCTTTTGCTGGAGTCTGGCCTACTCTACTTCCTCTTCTTTGTGCGTCCATCCATCTGGCCCCGCTCGTCGTAAATTCTGAACAACTCCCAGGCCATTCAGGCAATAGACGAGATTCCGTCGGTGCACGATTGGATCAAAACCCAAGCTGGGGTGTCGTTTGCGATCACCATGCTGCAATATTGTTCCAGCGTCATCGTTGTGTGTTGAGCAATTTATTGATGCAAGAGGGGGAGGTACTGAGAGGTACTGACCTCGCGCTTCACAGGGAATTTACCCCACAGCGATCGTCGTTCTCGCAAACTCCAAAACACGGTCGTCGACGGCGCCACATCCATCTCCACAGGCAGTCACACCCACATAGGCAACGAAAGCTCCCGCAGATCGTCGAGAACCTGGCCGTTCCCCCGACGGGCACGAAGCGGGCCGAGGAAATCGAAATCGGGAGTATGTTGGATGCTCAGGGAGACAATGATGCCATTGTTGAAGTTGGAAAGCAGCCAGAGTATGCGAAAACGTGGGTTTGAAGGCTGAGTAAAGCGCAGGTTTATTTTTTGTATTCATATCCGTGGATTATTTCCTGGGGAGCACGGAGCTATGGTATTTGAAAACGATTGGGACAAAAGTCAGGTCTTGAGACTTCCATCCCCACTTCCCGGGCGGAGTCTCTCAAACTCTCGCTATCCACATTTTTTGCTTGTACGCCTCCGTGAGTGAGATCCAAGAGTTAGTTGAGCACCACGTCATGATCACGGCCAGTGTTTGCTAGGAGCAATTCACAAGTCCTGGGTATCTCGTCAAACATTTGCCACCGATTTCGAGGCAGTGAACAGTGATCACCTTTGCTTCAGAGACCCCAGCTGAGTGGGAGATATTGGTTTCAAACCTCGAGTGGCG